>CADEHL010000313.1:0-36028 GCA_902827135.1 Harpagifer antarcticus | reverse complement strand
TTCTCTCTGCAGACCCATTCTCTCTGCAGACCCATTCTCTGCAGACCCATTCTCCTGCAGACCCATTCTCTCTGCAGACCCATTCTCTCTGCAGACCCATTCTCCTGCAGACCCATTCTCTCTGCAGACCCATTCTCTGCAGACCCATTCTCTCTGCAGACCCATTCTCCTGCAGACCCATTCTCTCTGCAGACCCATTCTCTCTGCAGACCCATTCCTCTGCAGACCCATTCTCCTGCAGACCCATTCTCCTGCAGACCCATTCTCTCTGCAGACCCATTCTCTCTGCAGACCCATTCTCTCTGCACCCTTCTCTCTGCAGACCCATTCTCTCTGCAGACCCATTCTCTCTGCAGACCCATTCTCTCTGCAGACCCATTCTCTCTGCAGACCCATTCTCTCTGCAGACCCATTCTCCCTGCAGACCCATTCTCTCTGCAGACCCATTCTCTCTGCAGACCCATTCTCTCTGCAGACCCGTTCTCTCTGCAGACCCATTCTCCTGCAGACCCATTCTCTGCAGACCCATTCTCTCTGCAGACCCATTCTCTCTGCAGACCCATTCTCTCTGCAGACCCATTCTCTCTGCAGACCCATTCTCCTGCAGACCCATTCTCTCTGCAGACCCATTCTCCTGCAGACCCATTCTCTCTGCAGACCCATTCTCTCTGCAGACCCATTCTCTCTGCAGACCCATTCTCTCTGCAGACCCATTCTCCTGCAGACCCATTCTCCTGCAGACCCATTCTCTCTGCAGACCCATTCTCTCTGCAGACCCATTCTCTCGCAGACCCTTCTCTGCAGACCCATTCTCTGCAGACCCATTCTCTCTGCAGACCCATTCTCTCTGCAGACCCGTTTCTCTCTGCAGACCCATTCTCTCTGCAGACCCATTCTCCCTGCAGACCCATTCTCTCGCAGACCCATTCTCCCTGCAGACCCATTCTCCCTGCCAGACCCATTCTCTGCTGCAGACCCATTCTGCTCTGCAGGACCCATTCTCTCTGCAGGACCCATTCTCTCTGCAGACCCATTCTCTATGCAGACCCCATTCTCACAGCGTATCAACCTTACTCAATATCAAGCCACATTATTGTTTTTACTTCGGCTGTGACTACGGCATGTGCTCACAGGGGGAGTTTGGCTGTGTTTCGCTAAACAGGGAAATCAGCACCTCCACGGAAGCTCAGCGCGATTCACAACGTCCCGACTGGTCCCGACCAATCGGAGCACACTGGGCTCACAGGGAGGGGGGGGGGGGGCAAGAGCTGCAACGAGCCGTTTAGTGGAGAGAGTGAATACACAGACTTTACAGAGATGCTGTGAGGAACCAACGTGAGTTTGGAAAATTGCACAATATAAATCTATTCTAGTAGAACTCAACCATGGAACTATGATCAGTGGAAATGTGACATGGGACCTTTAAATGGTAAACTCTTAATTTGACATTATTTTGTTTATTCTCACACATTTGAGCTAACACAAGTATTTGTTTTTATTAATGACTATCTTTGTCTTTGAGTTGCCGTGGTCGTTGGGGGTGGTTACTTCCTGGTTCAGCAAAGTAAGTGGCTGAGGACAGATAAACACTGCAAGCAGCAAGTTGGGCCACATTGGGGCTAACCACATGCCTCCATGGCAAAGGGGGAATCTGGGTTTCGTCAGGGTCCTTTTCTGTTAATCATAATTACACCTTGTTTTCTATTTGGTTTGGCCACTATATATGTTCCTCGTTTTGTCATTGTGGCGGGTCGGTGTGTGTTCTGATCTGCCGCAATGTTCTGATGACCGCTTTTATCGGCTTAGTTATGAGAGATTCTTGGTTTATAATGAAAACACTACAGGAAAGGGAAAAGTTGCATCAAGCTCTTCTAAATCATGTGTTCCAGTTTCCAGTCTGTTCCTCAGATATCCTGAATACCAGTTATTATCAAGCTTTAGGGGGCGATATTGGCATCACAAACGTAAAAACGATTTATATTGAAATGTAATTAGAATAACATCTCTATTATCCTGACATTGGTCCGGATCAAATTCAGAACTAACCCCTGGAAGATATTAGTTAGTCCTTCCTCACTCTCTCTTCTCTCAATGAATTGATCAGAATGAATGGATAACTAATGGTTCACTAGGAGTTCAATCACAATTCATTCTGCATTTAACTAACCAACGTTCCAGTCTCATGTGTCAAAGAGACTCTGAAGCATTAAGCACACGTTGACCTGACATGACCTGAGTGAGACACAGGAAGAGAATGACAGTTAGGGTAGGGTTAAGGAGGGACGGACAGAAAGACAGCATGAGACTGATAATGACATTGTGACAGCAATAGTTATTTATAACAGCATGTAAAGCGCATGAATTATTACAGTTATTTGACAGGAGCAGCAGGAAGATGAAAGGATCAGACATGGAGACAAGATGCTGTTCAACACCACAGTGTCAGAACTCCTTCAGATTCTCAAAGAGATGTGACACCGGAGGGATCAACAACATTGATCCAACAGATATTCCTCAGTTATTCTTCTGATGCTGGTGGAGAGCGCTGCATCACTACATCCTCACAGCTTGTAGGTTGGGATCGCAGATGATTCATCATTTACCTTCTCGCACTATACAGGGAGCTCTAGATCATATCAGACAAAGAGCATTGTTCAATATCTTTTCATGAGGAAACTGTTTGATCGTTTATATATTCCAGTCTTTTCTTAATTACATTTGTACAGTCTTGTATTCTGTGCGGGTTATTATAGTTTTGGTAGTGAGTGAAATGCTACAGTGATGTCAGCGATATATTCCTGTGTGTAATGGGCACCTCTGGTGGTGAACAACAGCCAGTCACATATTAAAACCCCAAACTGCATGTTTATGGCTAGAAAACGTGACATGAATAACGTTTCACCCTAAGCTCATAATGATGGGAGCGTACTGAAAGTGGTGTATTGGGAAGGTGCCTTCACTCAGATGCCTCTTCAGCTGGTTCTCTACAGACTGGTCTGTTTAGTTTCATCTCTCTGCACCTCGACAGTGATGTTCTCATAGTTACAGCTGTTTCCATCCTTCCTGCAACACAAGACAACACAAAGTAACACAGTAAGCTTTATCTTCAAGTCAAGTGTGTCACTCTGCAGGACTCCTGACAGTAGGCTTGGGTTACCTGCAGCTATCAGGGAGTTAAGTGTGTCACTCTGCAGGACTCCTGACAGTAGGCTTGGGTTACCTGCAGCTATCAGGGAGTCAAGTGTGTCACTCTGCAGGACTCCTGACAGTAGGCTTGGGTTACCTGCAGCTATCAGGGAGTCAAGTGTGTCACTCTGCAGGACTCCTGATAGTAGGCTTGGGTTACCTGCAGCTATCAGGGAGTCAAGTGTGTCACTCTGCAGGACTCCTGATAGTAGGCTTGGGTTACCTGCAGCTATCAGGGAGTCAAGTGTGTCACTCTGCAGGACTCCTGACAGTAGGCTTGGGTTACCACATGTGTGTGGGTGTGTGTGTGTGTGTGTGTGTGTGTGTGTGTGTGTGTGTGTGTGTGTGTGTGTGTGTGTGTGTGTGTGTGTCTGACCTGTTCTTCCTGAGCAGTCTATGAACGATCAGGATGACGAAGACGATGAAGAGGAACCCGACGACAGCCGTCAGACCCACCAGCCAGGGCTGCAGGGCGACGGGCTGCGAGCCTGCCGCCGCTCGCAGGACACCTTTAGCGCCTGAATATAAACACAGAAAATAATAACTTCACGCCGATCGAGAGCGTGTTTAGGGAACTGATAACTTCTAGAGCGTGTTTAGGAACATGATAACTTCTAGAGCGTGTTTAGGGAACTGATAACTTCTAGAGCGTGTTTAGGGAACTGATAACTTCTAGAGCGTGTTTAGGAACATGATAACTTCTAGAGCGTGTTTAGGAAACTGATAACTTCTAGAGCGTGTTTAGGAAACTGATAACTTCTAGAACGTGTTTAGGAAACTGATAACTTCTAGAGCGTGTTTAGGAAACTGATAACTTCTAGAGCGTGTTAGGAACATGATAACTTCTAGAGCGTGTTTAGGAACATGATAACTTCTAGAGCGTGTTTAGGAACATGATAACTTCTAGAGCGTGTTTAGGAAACTGATAACTTCTAGAGCGTGTTTAGGAAACTGATAAACTTCTAGAGCGTGTTTAGGAAATGATAACTTCTAGAGCGTGTTTCAGGAACTGATAACTTCTAGAGCGTGTTTAGGAACATGATAACTTCTAGAGCGTGTTTAGGAACATGATAACTTCTAGAGCGTGTTTAGGAAACTGATAACTTCTAGAGCGTGTTTAGGAAACTGATAACTTCTAGAGCGTGTTTAGGAACATGATAACTTCTAGAGCGTGTTTAGGAACATGATAACTTCTAGAGCGTGTTTAGGAACATGATAACTTCTAGAGCGTGTTTAGGAACATGATAACTTCTAGAGCGTGTTTAGGAACATGATAACTTCTAGAGCGTGTTTAGGAAATGATAACTTCTAGAGCGTGTTTAGGAACATGATAACTTCTAGAGCGTGTTTAGGAACATGATAACTTCTAGAGCGTGTTTAGGAACATGATAACTTCTAGAGCGTGTTTAGGAACATGATAACTTCTAGAGCGTGTTTAGGAAACTGATAACTTCTAGAGCGTGTTTAGGAACATGATAACTTCTAGAGCGTGTTTAGGAACATGATAACTTCTAGAGCGTGTTTAGGAACATGATAACTTCTAGAGCGGTGTTTAGGAAAACTGATAACTTCTAGAGCTGTTTAGGAACATGATAACTTCTAGAGCGTGTTTAGGAACTGATAACTTCTAGAGCGTGTTTAGGAACATGATAACTTCTAGAGGTGTTTAGGAACATGATAACTTCTAGAGCGTGTTTAGGAAACTGATAACTTCTAGAGCGTGTTTAGGAAACTGATAACTTCTAGAGCGTGTTTAGGAAACATGATAACTTCTAGAGCGTGTTTAGGAAACTGATAACTTCTAGAGCGTGTTTAGGAACATGATAACTTCTAGAGCGTGTTTAGGAACATGATAACTTCTAGAGCGTGTTTAGGAACATGATAACTTCTAGAGCGTGTTTAGGAAACTGATAACTTCTAGAGCGTGTTTAGGAACATGATAACTTCTAGAGCGTGTTTAGGGTGTTTAGGAACATGATAACTTCTAGAGCGTGTTTAGGAACATGATAACTTTCTAGAGCGTGTTTAGGAACATGATAACTTCTAGAGCGTGTTTAGGAACATGATAACTTCTAGAGCGTGTTTAGGAACATGATAACTTCTAGAGCGTGTTTAGGAACATGATAACTTCTAGAGCGTGTTTAGGAACATGATAACTTCTAGAGCGTGTTTAGGAAACTGATAACTTCTAGAGCGTGTTTAGGAACATGATAACTTCTAGAGCGTGTTTAGGAACATGATAACTTCTAGAGCGTGTTTAGGAACATGATAACTTCTAGAGCGTGTTTAGGAACATGATAACTTCTAGAGCGTGTTTAGGAACATGATAACTTCTAGAGCGTGTTAGGAACATGATAACTTCTAGAGCGTGTTTAGGAAACTGATAACTTCTAGAGCGTGTTTAGGAACATGATAACTTCTAGAGCGTGTTCAGGAACATGATAACTTCTAGAGCGTGTTTAGGAACATGATAACTTCTAGAGCGTGTTTAGGAACCTGATAACTTCTAGAGCGTGTTTAGGAACATGATAACTTCTAGAGCGTGTTTAGGAAACTGATAACTTCTAGAGCGTGTTTAGGAAACTGATAACTTCTAGAGCGTGTTTAGGAAACTGATAACTTCTAGAGCGTGTTTAGGAACATGATAACTTCTAGAGCGTGTTTAGGAACATGATAACTTCTAGAGCGTGTTTAGGAAACTGATAACTTCTAGAGCGTGTTTAGGAAACTGATAACTTCTAGAGCGTGTTTAGGAAACTGAATAACTCTACTTCTAGAGCGTGTTTAGGAACATGATAACTTCTAGAGCGTGTTTAGGAACATGATAACTTCTAGAGCGTGTTTAGGAACATGATAACTTCTAGAGCGTGTTTAGGAACATGATAACTTCTAGAGCGTGTTTAGGAAACTGATAACTTCTAGAGCGTGTTTAGGAAACTGATAACTTCTAGAGCGTGTTTAGGAAACATGATAACTTCTAGAAGCGTGTTTAGGAACATGATAACGTTCTAGAGCGTGTTTAGGAAACTGATAACTTCTAGAGCGTGTTTAGAACATGATAACTTCTAGAGCGTGTTAGGAACTGATAATTCTAGAGCGTGTTTAGGAACATGATAACTTCTAGAGCGTGTTTAGGAAACTGATAACTTCTAGAGCGTGTTTAGGAACATGATAACTTCTAGAGCGTGTTTAGGACATGATAACTTCTAGAGCGTGTTTAGGAACATGATAACTTCTAGAGCGTGTTTAGGAACATGATAACTTCTAGAGCGTGTTTAGGAAACTGATAACTTCTAGAGCGTGTTTAGGAACATGATAACTTCTAGAGCGTGTTTAGGAACTGATAACTTCTAGAGCGTGTTAGGAAAATGATAACTTCTAGAGCGTGTTTAGGAAACTATGATAAATTCTAGAGCGTGTTTAGGAACATGATAACTTCTAGAGCGTGTTTAGGACCTGATAACTTCTAGAGCGTGTTTAGGACACATGATAACTTCTAGAGCGGTGTTTAGGAACATGATAACTTCTAGAGCGTGTTTAGGAAACTGCTAACTTCTAGAGCGTGTTTAGGAACTGATAACTTCTAGAGTCGTGTTTAGGAACATGATAACTTCTAGAGCGTGTTTAGGAAACTGATAACTTCTAGAGCGTGTTTAGGAACATGATAACTTCTAGAGCGTGTTTTAGGAACATGATAACTTCTAGAGCGTGTTTAGGAACATGATAACTTCTAGAGCGTGTTTAGGAAACTGATAACTTCTAGAGCGTGTTTAGAACTCTGATAACTTACTAGAGCGTGTTTAGGAACATGATAACTTCTAGAGCGTGTTTAGGAACATGATAACTTCTAGAGCGTGTTTAGGAACATGATAACTTCTAGAGCGTGTTTAGGAACATGATAACTTCTAGAGCGTGTTTAGGAACATGATAACTTCTAGAGCGTGTTTAGGAACATGATAACTTCTAGAGCGTGTTTAGGAACATGATAACTTCTAGAGCGTGTTTAGGAACTGATAACTTCTAGAGCGTGTTTAGGAACATGATAACTTCTAGAGCGTGTTTAGGAACATGATAACTTCTAGAGCGTGTTTAGGAACATGATAACTTCTAGAGCGTGTTTAGGAACATGATAACTTCTAGAGCGTGTTTAGGAAACTGATAACTTCTAGAGCGTGTTTAGGAACTGATAACTTCTAGAGCGTGTTCAGGAACTGATAACTTCTAGAGCGTGTTTAGGAAACTGATAACTTTAGAGCGTGTTTAGGAAACTGATAACTTCTAGAGCGGTTTAGGAACATGATAACTTCTAGACGTGTTAGGAAACTGATAACTTCTAGAGCGTGTTTAGGAAAACTGATAACTTCTAGAGCGTTGTTTAGGAAACTGATAACTTCTAGAGCGTGTTTAGGAACATGATAACTTCTAGAGCGTGTTCAGGAACATGATAACTTCTAGAGCGTGTTTAGGAACACTGATAACTTCTAGAGCGTGTTTAGGAAACTGATAACTTCTAGAGCGTGTTTAGGAAACATGATAACTTCTAGAGCGGTTTAGGAACATGATAACTTCTAGAGCGTGTTTAGGAACATGATAACTTCTAGAGCGTGTTAGGACCATGATAACTTCTAGAGCGTGTTTAGGAACATGATAACTTCTAGAGCGGTTTAGGAAACTGATAACTTCTAGAGCTTGTTTAGGAAACATGATAACTTCTAGAGCGTGTTTAGGAACATGATAACTTCTAGAGCGTGTTAGGGAACATGATAACTTCTAGAGCGTGTTTAGGAAACTGATAACTTCTAGAGCGTGTTTAGGAACATGATAACTTCTAGAGCGTGTTTAGGAACATGATAACTTCTAGAGCGTGTTTAGGAAACTGATAACTTCTAGAACGTGTTTAGGAAACTGATAGGTCACATTGTGATGGACAGTGAACCTTCCTGAATACGAATCTTTGGCTGTGTTCAGAACGCACTGAGCATTTTGTACAGAAAGGAATCTATTGTTTATTGCGTTGAGAGATATGATGTATATGTTGAAGTCAAAGCTCAGAGAACTTAATATGTTAAGAATAAATACACTAAGTTATGACATTTTGAGAAAGATGTCACAATGTTTGACACAAAAATAGTAAGAGTTTGTCTGCCAACAGTGGCATTAATACAGCATGGCACATTAACAACACATTCTTTCAGCCGCCATCACTGTTTCTCACTTGAATAGCGAACACAAACTCATGCAGACTCAAAACTTCATTTATCTAGAAGAGCTGGAACGTAATGAAAAGTCATACCTTTGTCACCTGAGCAGCTGGAGGCACACAGCAGCAAACACAACACAAGCACACAGAGATCCATCCTGAAGACTGAAAACAGAACAGCAACACGACCGGACACTCAACAGCAATGCTGACACACACACACACACACAGACACACACACACACACGGTCAAAGTTCACAGTCCAGGGTGAGGTGTGTGTGTTATGGGCAGTAAAACTATCAGACCCATTGTTGGGCCATGATTGGGGCTGTGCATATGGAACTTATATTGAATGGTATTAATTAGTTTCAGTTGGAGGTTATGAGGTTCTGACCTTATTTGAACTTAAAGCCTTCACTGGCCGACAGTCACCTGTCATGTCAGTGTAGTATATCGTGCTAAACAGTATCAATTGGCAGCTTATCATGCTATCACAAACGTGTTTCTGCACATCGAATCTGGAACCTTCTGAACCACTAAGGTCTAAGGGCAGAGGTACAAAAAAAAATAGATGTGAAAGATTAACATTTACAACGCTTTATACATAGTGTTCCTGAGGGAGCGCTCTCACTGCAGAGAAGACCCTGATGGTTGTGTGCCATTGCTTCAGTGTTTGCTATCATGTTGTTGATCCTCTAACAACATGCCAGTGCTGACATAACTCTTCAAGAGGTCTGGTTTACCACTCCCTGTTATATTGCTGACTTCTTAGCACGTGGCGGTCTGTACTTTGAGACCCTTGAGCAGAGGTCTTATTCTCTATGAAAACTAAAGGGGACAGAGTGTTTGCAGTCTGGTGAACCGAAGCTCTGGAAGCACCCGAGTTAGTAAAGTCCCCGCTCAAAACAGAGCCTTGTTTTGATTGGCGAGCCTTTCCATTTTCAACTTCTCATTTCTCAATGTCTCCTATTTCCTTTAAATTATTTTCCTATGCTTACCTTTTACTTTAACCCTGATGACAAAATTAGTATTTAATTCTGGTTGATTTGTATTCATTTATTTTGTATTTATGTATCTATGTATTAAAAGGAAATGATCTGGCCAAAAGACTGTTTCCTCCCTTTCGTTTGTCTATTTATTTTCCAGTATAATGTCAACGATCTCCCATTGGGGAAGTGTCTTTGATAATGTGTTGTTCCACACTTGTCCAGTAGGTGGCGGTAATGCACTGCAAAGTGGGTGTTGACTTTGCTTCATATGTAAACACTTGGCTTTTCTACACATACGGACATGTCTCGATTTCAAAGAGCGGGTCAGGGGGGCTCTCTAGCGGGCTTCAAGGCAGAGGAGACGGAGCCAACCGTCCCCTCCGGTCTGCTGAAGGCGGCCGGGAAGAGCGGCCAGCTCAACCTGTCTGGTCGGGGGTTGAAAGAAGGTAACTGTTAGCTGTCACTGTTAGCTGTCACTGTTAGCTGTCACTGTTAGCATGTTCAAGAGATGGCACAAGGGAACTGTTAGCTGTCACTGTTAGCATGTTCAAGAGATAGCACAAGGGAACTGTTAGCTGTCACTGTTAGCATGTTCAAGAGATAGCACAAGGGAACTGTTAGCTGTCACTGTTAGCATGTTCAAGAGATACAACAAGGGAACTGTTAGCTGTCACTGTGAGCATGTTCAAGAGATAGCACAAAGGGAACTGGTAGCTGTCACTGTTAGCATGTTCAAGAGATAACAACAAGGGAACTGTTAGCTGTCACTGTTAGCATGTTCAAGAGATAACACAAGGGAACTGTTAGCTGTCACTGTTAGCATGTTCAAGAGATATACACAAGGAACTGTTAGCTGTCACTGTTAGCATGTCAAGGAGATACACCAGGGAACTGTTAGCTGTCACTGTTAGCATGTTCAAGAGATAACACAAGGGAACTGTTTAGCTGTCAATGTTAGCTATGTTCAAGAGATAACACAAGGGGAACTGTTAGCTGTCACTGTTAGCATGTTCAAGAGATAACACAAGGGAACTGTTAGCTGTCACTGTTGCATGTTCAAGAGATAACACAAGGGAACTGTTAGCTGTCACTGTTAGCATGTTCAAGAGATAACAACAAGGGAACTGTTAGCTGTCACTGTTAGCATGTTCAAGAGATAACACAAGGGAACTGTTAGCTGTCACTGTTAGCATGTTCAAGAGATAGCACAAGGGAACTGTTAGCTGTCACTGTTAGCATGTTCAAGAGATACAAGGGAACTGTTAGCTGTCACTGTTAGCATGTTCAAGAGATAGCACAAGGGAACTGTTAGCTGTCACTGTTAGCATGTTTTAAGAGATAACACAAGGGAACTGTTAGCTGTCACTGTTAGCATGTTCAAGAGATACAAGGGAACTGTTAGCTGTCACTGTTAGCATGTTCAAGAGATAGCACAAGGGAACTGTTAGCTGTCACTGTTAGCATGTTTAAGAGATAACACAAGGGAACTGTTAGCTGTCACTGTTAGCATGTTCAAGAGATAACACAAGGGAACTGTTAGCTGTCACTGTTAGCATGTTTAAGAGATAACACAAGGGAACTGTTAGCTGTCACTGTTAGCATGTTCAAGAGATAACACAAGGGAACTGTTAGCTGTCACTGTTAGCATGTTCAAGAGATACAACAAGGGAACTGTTAGCTGTCACTGTTAGCATGTTCAAGAGATAACACAAGGGAACTGTTAGCTGTCACTGTTAGCATGTTCAAGAGATACAAGGGAACTGTTAGCTGTCACTGTTAGCATGTTCAAGAGATAACACAAGGGAACTGTTAGCTGTCACTGTTAGCATGTTCAAGAGATAACACAAGGGAACTGTTAGCTGTCACTGTTAGCATGTTCAAGAGATAACACAAGGGAACTGTTAGCTGTCACTGTTAGCATGTTTTAAGAGATAACACAAGGGAACTGTTAGCTGTCACTGTTAGCATGTTCAAGAGATAACACAAGGGAACTGTTAGCTGTCACTGTTAGCATGTTCAAGAGATAACACAAGGTAACTGTTAGCTGTCACTGTTAGCATGTTCAAGAGATAACACAAGGGAACTGTTAGCTGTCACTGTTAGCATGTTCAAGAGATAACACAAGGTAACTGTTAGCTGTCACTGTTAGCATGTTCAAGAGATAACACAAGGGAACTGTTAGCTGTCACTGTTAGCATGTTTTAAGAGATAACACAAGGGAACTGTTAGCTGTCACTGTTAGCATGTTTTAAGAGATAACACAAGGGAACTGTTAGCTGTCACTGTTAGCATGTTCAAGAGATACAACAAGGGAACTGTTAGCTGTCACTGTTAGCATGTTCAAGAGATAACACAAGGGAACTGTTAGCTGTCACTGTTAGCATGTTCAAGAGATCACACAAGGGAACTGTTAGCTGTCACTGTTAGCATGTTCAAGAGATAACACAATGGGAACTGTTAGCTGTCACTGTTAGCATGTTCAAGAGATAACACAAGGGAACTGTTAGCTGTCACTGTTAGCATGTTCAAGAGATAACACAAGGGAACTGTTAGCTGTCACTGTTAGCATGTTCAAGAGATAACACAAGGGAACTGTTAGCTGTCACTGTTAGCATGTTCAAGAGATAACACAAGGGAACTGTTAGCTGTCACTGTTAGCATGTTCAAGAGATAACACAAGGGAACTGTTAGCTGTCACTGTTAGCATGTTCAAGAGATACAACAAGGGAACTGTTAGCTGTCACTGTTAGCATGTTCAAGAGATAACACAAGGGAACTGTTAGCTGTCACTGTTAGCATGTTCAAGAGATACAACAAGGGAACTGTTAGCTGTCACTGTTAGCATGTTCAAGAGATAACACAAGGGAACTGTTAGCTGTCACTGTTAGCATGTTCAAGAGATAACACAAGGGAACTGTTAGCTGTCACTGTTAGCATGTTCAAGAGATAACACAAGGGAAACGTTAGCTGTCACTGTTAGCATGTCAAGAGATACAAGGGAACTGTTAGCTGTCACTGTTAGCATGTTCAAGAGATAACACAAGGGAACTGTTAGCTGTCACTGTAGCATGTTCAAGAGATAACACAAGGGAACTGTTAGCTGTCACTGTTAGCTGTTCAAGAGATAACACAAGGAACTGGTTAGCTGTCACTGTTAGCATGTTCAAGAGATAACACAAGGAACTGTTAGCTGTCACTGTTAGCATGTTCAAGAGATACAAGGGAACTGTTAGCTGTCACTGTTAGCATGTTCAAGAGATAACACAAGGGAACTGTTAGCTGTCACTGTTAGCATGTTCAAGAGATAACACAAGGGAACTGTTAGCTGTCACTGTTAGCATGTTTTAAGAGATAACACAAGGGAACTGTTAGCTGTCACTGTTAGCATGTTCAAGAGATAACACAAGGTAACTGTTAGCTGTCACTGTTAGCATGTTCAAGAGATAACACAAGGGAACTGTTAGCTGTCACTGTTAGCATGTTCAAGAGATAACACAAGGTAACTGTTAGCTGTCACTGTTAGCATGTTCAAGAGATAACACAAGGGAACTGTTAGCTGTCACTGTTAGCATGTTCAAGAGATAACACAAGGGAACTGTTAGCTGTCACTGTTAGCATGTTTTAAGAGATAACACAAGGGAACTGTTAGCTGTCACTGTTAGCATGTTCAAGAGATAACACAAGGGAACTGTTAGCTGTCACTGTTAGCATGTTCAAGAGATAACACAAGGGAACTGTTAGCTGTCACTGTTAGCATGTTCAAGAGATAAACACAGGGAACTGTTAGCTGTCACTGTTAGCATGTTCAAGAGATAACACAAGGGAACTGTTAGCTGTCACTGTTAGCATGTTCAAGAGATAACACAAGGGAACTGTTAGCTGTCACTGTTAGCATGTTCAAGAGATACAACAAGGGAACTGTTAGCTGTCACTGTTAGCATGTTCAAGAGATACAACAAGGGAACTGTTAGCTGTCACTGTTAGCATGTTCAAGAGATACACAAGGGAACTGTTTAGCTGTCACTGTTAGCTGTTCAAGAGATACACAAGGGAACTGTTAGCTCGTCACTGTTAGCATGTTCAAGAGATAACAAGGGAACTGTTAGCTGTCACTGTTAGCATGTTCAAGAGAAACACAATGGAACTGTTTAGCTGTCACTGTTAGCATGTTCAAGAGATAACACAAGGAACTGTAGCTGTCACTGTTAGCATGTTCAAGAGATAACACAAGGGGAACTGTTAAGCTGTCACTGTTAGCCATGTTCTAAGAGATAACACAGGGAACTGTTAGCTGTCACTGTTAGCATGTTCAAGAGATAACACAAGGGAACTGTTAGCTGTCACTGTTAGCATGTCAAGAGATAACACAAGGGAACTGTTAGCTGTCACTGTTAGCATGTTCAAGAGATAACACAAGGGAACTGTTAGCTGTCACTGTTAGCATGTTCAAGAGATAACACAAAGGGAACTGTTAGCTGTCACTGTTAGCATGTTCAAGAGATAACACAAGGGAACTGTTAGCTGTCACTGTTAGCATGTTCAAGAGATAACACAAGGGAACTGTTAGCTGTCACTGTTAGCATGTTCAAGAGATAACACAAGGGAACTGTTAGCTGTCACTGTTAGCATGTTCAAGAGATAACACAAGGGAACTGTTAGCTGTCACTGTTAGCATGTTCAAGAGATCACACAAGGGAACTGTTAGCTGTCACTGTTAGCATGTTCAAGAGATAACACAAGGGAACTGTTAGCTGTCACTGTTAGCATGTTCAAGAGATAACACAAGGGAACTGTTAGCTGTCACTGTTAGCATGTTCAAGAGATAACACAAGGGAACTGTTAGCTGTCACTGTTAGCATGTTCAAGAGATACAACAAGGGAACTGTTAGCTGTCACTGTTAGCATGTTCAAGAGATAACACAAGGGAACTGTTAGCTGTCACTGTTAGCATGTTCAAGAGATACAACAAGGGAACTGTTAGCTGTCACTGTTAGCATGTTCAAGAGATAACACAAGGGAACTGTTAGCTGTCACTGTTAGCATGTTCGAAGAGATACAACAAGGGATACTGTTTAGCTGTCACTGTTAGCCATGTTCACAAGAGATAACAACAAGGGGAACTGTTAGCTGTCACTGTTAAGCCATGTTCAATGTAGATACAACAAGGGAAACTGTTAGCTGTCACTCGTTAGCATGTTCAATGAGATAAACACAAGGGAACTGTTACGCTGTCCACTGTTAGCATGTTCAAGAGATACAACAAGGGGAACTGTTAGCTGTCACTGTTAGCATGTTTAAGAGGAGATAACACAAGGGAACTGTTAGCTGTCCTGTTAGCATGTTCAAGAGATAACACAAGGGGGAACTGTTTAGCTGTCACTGTTAGCATGTTCAAGAGATAACACAAGGTAACTGTTAGCTGTCACTGTTAGCATGTTCAAGAGATAACACAAGGGAACTGTTAGCTGTCACTGTTAGCATGTTCAAGAGATAACACAAGGGAACTGTTAGCGGTCACTGTTAGCATGTTTTAAGAGATAACACAAGGGGGAACTGTTAGCTGTCACTGTTAGCATGTTCAAGAGATAACACAAGGGACACTGTTAGCTGTCACTGTTAGACTGTTCAAGAGATAACACAAGGGAACTGTTAGCTGTCACTGTTAGCATGTTCAAGAGATCACACAAGGGAACTGTTAGCTGTCACTGTTAGCATGTTCAAGATGATAACACAAGGGAACTGTTAGCTGTCACTGTTAGCATGTTCAAGAGATACCACAAGGGAACTGTTAGCTGTCACTGTTAGCATGTTCAAGAGATAACACAAGGGAACTGTTAGCTGTCACTGTTAGCATGTTCAAGAGATAACACAAGGGAACTGTTAGCTGTCACTGTTAGCATGTTCAAGAGATAACACAAGGGAACTGTTAGCTGTCACTGTTAGCATGTTCAAGAGATAACACAAGGGAACTGTTAGCTGTCACTGTTAGCATGTTCAAGAGATAACACAAGGGAACTGTTAGCTGTCACTGTTAGCATGTTCAAGAGATAACACAAGGGAACTGTTAGCTGTCACTGTTAGCATGTTCAAGAGATAACACAAGGGAACTGTTAGCTGTCACTGTTAGCATGTTCAAGAGATAACACAAGGGAACTGTTAGCTGTCACTGTTAGCATGTTCAAGAGATAACACAAGGGAACTGTTAGCTGTCACTGTTAGCATGTTCAAGAGATAACTCACATGGAACTGTTAGCTGTCCACTGTTAGCAGGTTCAAGAGATAACACAAGGGAACTGTTAGCTGTCACTGTTAGCATGTTCAAGAGATACAAGGGGAACTGTTAGCTGTCACTGTTAGCATGTTCAAGAGATAACACAAGGGAACTGTAGCTGTCACTGTTAGCATGTTCAAGAGATAACAACAAGGGAACTGTTAGCTGTTCACTGTTAGCATGTTCAAGAGATAACACAAGGGGAACTGTTAGCTGTCACTGTTAGCATGTTCAAGAGATAACACAAGGTAACTGTTAGCTGTCCACTGTTAGCATGTTCAAGAGATAACACAAGGGAACTGTTAGCTGTCACTGTTAGCATGTTCAAGAGATAACACAAGGGAAACTGTTAGCTGTCACTGTTAGCATGTTCAAGAGATAACACAAGGGAACTGTTAGCTGTCACTGTTAGCATGTTTAAGAGATAACACAAGGGAACTGTTAGCTGTCACTGTTAGCATGTTCAAGAGATAACACAAGGTAACTGTTAGCTGTCACTGTTAGCATGTTCAAGAGATAACACAAGGGAACTGTTAGCTGTCACTGTTAGCATGTTCAAGAGATAACACAAGGTAACTGTTAGCTGTCACTGTTAGCATGTTTTAAGAGATAACACAAGGTAACTGTTAGCTGTCACTGTTAGCATGTTCAATAGATAACACAAGGGAACTGTTAGCTGTCACTGTTAGCATGTTCAAGAGATAGCACAAGGGAACTGTTAGCTGTCACTGTTAGCATGTTCAAGAGATAACACAAGGGAACTGTTAGCTGTCACTGTTAGCATGTTTTAAGAGATAACACAAGGTAACTGTTAGCTGTCACTGTTAGCATGTTCAATAGATAACACAAGGGAACTGTTAGCTGTCACTGTTAGCATGTTCAAGAGATAGCACAAGGGAACTGTTAGCTGTCACTGTTAGCATGTTCAAGAGATAACACAAGGGAACTGTTAGCTGTCACTGTTAGCATGTTCAAGAGATAACACAAGGGAACTGTTAGCTGTCACTGTTAGCATGTTCAAGAGATCACACAAGGGAACTGTTAGCTGTCACTGTTAGCATGTTTTAAGAGAATGGGTCACCTATGTTATCAACTAAGTTATTGATCCATTTATATTGTGTGTGTCAGTTCCTAAGGAGGTGTATCGTCTAAACGTTGACCCACCTCTGGAGGCCCAGCAGAATGTTTCCTTTGCAGAGTCAGATCGCTGGTGGGAACAGACTGACCTCACCAAACTGCTGTTGTCGTCCAACCAGCTCACACAGCTGTCTGATGACATCCGATTACTGCCTGCACTCATGACACTAGATGTAAGTAACACCCTGAGCTCACTCATTAGCGATAACCCTTAATGGTGCTTTTACTGAGAGACAGAAAAGAGGAAATCATTCATGATAAAGCACGTGAAGAATTGCACAGACAGCTGTTCTCCTCTTTAGACGAACCGGTAGCAGCATCTTCCTGTCAGACGTTACGATGCCGTTTGGGTACGCTGTACACTTTAGTATGTTTATGTTTTTTCTACATGGTAAATCTTATCCATCTTGAATGTATTGGTTACAATGACTCTTCTCCTGCTGACTGACCATAGGGTTTGCAGTATATCAAAAGAGAAGAAAAGGGAGTGAAAAGGTGCCACCACTATTTACCCACTGTGTCAGCTGAAAAACAGTAGCATCCCAATTCTCATTCATTAGTGTAATTAAACAGTGGCAGTATAATGTGTTGAAGGCCACCTAATTAAGCCTGGCTTAGTTGCTCCTCCAACAGGTGAAACCCACAAGCCCGAGTAAGATCTGATCAAAAGTCTGTCAAGTTACCAAAGCTTCTTTTAAATGAACAATACCACAATTGACTAAGTCAATGACAACAACAAATAAAAAACACATATGGTGTAAAAACCCAAACTCATTTTAATTGGTGGATCCAATAATGTGACATAAATTGACCCAGAACTCACTGACTTTCTAACTATAGAACCTACTGAGGCCTTAGCCTCTTAAGCCCTGAGCCTGTTTTCAGGTTTCAGGCTCGAAAATGCCACGAACACAACAAAGACTATATCTTCACTTCTAAAAGGGGTAAATTAATAATCCTTTCTCTCAAAGCAAGGTTACATCTGTGAGTTGGATGTAGAAGTGTCAGAATCAATATAGATGTTTTTATTTTAAAGTAAATTCAGATGGAACATAGTAAAAACATGTCAATTCTAATGTCCGCCTAAACAAAACCCATTACCTATACTGAAAACCACCCTTGGATGATGGGTTAGTAGACTAAAAGCTTCAGGAATCCAAACTATAACATATAATAATAATAATAATAATAATAATGCATTACATTTTTTATTAGAGCGCTTTTACAGGTGCTCAAAGCGCTTTACAAGTACACATTACACATATTAGACATGTAAGAGTCAATACTGCGGACATTCCCACAGGAGCAAATGCGGGTAAAGTGTCTTGCCCAAGGACACAACGGCCTGACGCAGTGGCGGCCGAGGCGGGATTCGAACTGGAGTTCACCAACGCCCCTTGATCTGATGACCAACGCTCTAACCACTGCGCCACCACCGCCCCCATATATATATATATATATATAATAAGTACCCTGTATCAAGATTGATGCAAAACAAGTTAAATTTGACCTTTTTACAGAGGTTTAGAAAAATAAAGTCCAGGCGGACTCACCTCTGGGTAATTTGGGAACCATCAGTTCCATTTGACCTTTTTCACTGTAAGGAAACAACGTCTAAGGAACCTTAATATTTAATAAACTATGAATATGTTATATCCATATAACGGGAAAAAACTAATTTAACTGATCTTTTTCATTTATTTAAAAAAAAAAAAACACACAATGCTAACAGTGAGCCTCTGAAAATGAGCGAAAAATGCTAACCTATTACTGCACCGAAAATCACTCCTAGCTCCCTCATTACTTATCCTAGCTCCACATGGTTCACATTGTCAGTTAGCTGAGTTTCTTACCGTTAAAAGGGTATGGAACATTAATAGTTTCATAAATGTTAAGAAGCCCTGAGACATAGTCTCGTAAAAAAACGGTGGGAGAGGTCCACTGGGGGGAACCTCGGGCTTAAGAGGTTAAAGGTCCCATGTCATGCTTTTCCGGTTATTACCCCTTGTGTGTTATGTAGTTTTTTCTGCATGTAAACGGTCTGCAGAGTCACAAACCCTCAAAGTGCACCCTGTCGCGGGTAAAACTCTAACACAGGAAATACCTCTATGCTGCCCCAGAACGCCTCGTTGGAGATTTCTCTTTTTCCATTTTTTTCTTCCTGAGTATAGTGACGTGCCCATACCCAGGTCCAAATGGATCAATCCGTGGAGCTCCTCACACAGTTCGCCACACACATGTGTGTGTGCTCAGGCTGAGTTCCTCTGTGTCACGCTGTCTCGCAGCAACCAGGAAACGACACCAGTAATCCAGCTCACACTGTCCGCTCCTCAAGCCTCAAAGGGCGGAGCAGCGAGCCCCGCAACGTCCCGCCAACACGGCCCCCAGACCCCACGCAGCATTCTCATCTGTTTGTCATCACTGGTGTCATTTTCTGGTTGCTAACAAACGCCATTGTAACACATAATCACACATCAGAGCACAGTGGGCTCATAGGGGGGGGGGGGGGCAGGAGCTCCAACAAGGCGTGTAGGACAGAGTGAATACACACAGAGACGCTGTGAGAAACCAATGTGAGTTTGGAACATTGAACAATGTGAATCTATTCTCGTAGAACTCAACAATGGAACTATGATCAGTAGAAATGGCCGTGACGCGGGACCTTTAACTCAGTAAATATAAAGAACCCATCTTAGTCACTCCAGAGCATTTATCATTTCCATTTTTGTTATTAAAATGTAATGTTAATTTTTTTTTTGGCAGCTCCATGACAACCAGATGAGCAGCTTACCCAGTGCGTTGGGAGAACTGCAGGAGCTCCATGAACTGCGACTCAGGTACACACACACACTCACACACACGCACACGCACACACACACACAGTGAAGACCTAAAAATAGGAACAGAAAAAGACTAGTCTTTGTATTTCTGCATAAATGTGATCATATCTAAGTCCTAAAAATACATGGAACGAACTAAAGTAACACCAAACAGGACTAGTTTAAAGGGGACCTATCGTGCATGAATGTGTGTCAGGGAACTCACCAAGTGTCAGAAAACACAACCCTCTCTCTTTCCCTCCATACCCACATCTCTAAAAAGCAGCTGCAACGGATCTGATACAGACTGATCCAGATTTGAAATATCTCTGACGTCAGAAACGAGGAGCTCCGCCTATATGGCCAACTCTCCACCTATCAGGAGGAGACAGCCACGGCCATTGCCGTTCGAAAGCGCTGGAGACGCTGTAGTACATATGCCAGGCCTGTAGGTGGCGCTGTAGTCTGTCTCAAAAGCAGAGAAGAAGACTTCTCAGAATCAGCCCTTGCAAAAACAGGGCTGGAAAAGAGCAAATAGGGCGAAATGAGGCGTGGCTAAAATGCATGATCTGTTTGGTATTTTGAAAAAAAAACTTCACAGACATGTTTTATAGAGGTATGGCCCTACAATATATTATTCAAATACAGCATGATAGGTCCACTTTAAAAAAATAAAAGTACTCTTTAATTTTGTGAATGATGCTCTTATAAGTTGAATTATGTTGCCAAGTTAAGACACGCTCACTCTCTAGCCTGCATTACTTTCCTGATTTATCACAACCAAAGTTTCGCCGGCACACACACTCACTCAGCCTTATCTTTTCTCAGGCTGTGAGTGTGTGTGTGTGCTCAGGCTGAGTTCCGCGGTGTCTCGCTGTCTCGCAGACCCCACGCAGTAACCAGGAAACGACACCAGTAATACAGCTCGCACTGTCCGCTCCTCGGGCCTCAAAGGGCGGAGCAGCGAGCCCCGCAACTAGGGTTGGGAACCGAAACTCGGTTCCAGATGAGAATCGATAAGAAAGTACCGGGTACCCATACAAAATACACAATTTCGGTTCTGCTTAACGGTTCCTAAACGCGGTAGACCCTGTATTCCACCGGGTCCGTCTGCGCCGCGGGTCCGTCTGACGGCCGGCACCGCCCTTCATCATTTTTGTTATCTAAACGTTTGACCTCTTTCTTTTACAATTTTGGAGTCGAAACGGGGAATCGATAAGAACCGGAATCGATACATTTCAAACGATACCCATCCCGACCCGCATCGTCCCGCCAACACGGCACCCAGACCCCACGCAGCATTCTCATCTGTTTGTGTTTACTGGTGTCATGTTCTGGTTGCTAACGCCATTGTAACACATAATCACTGATGTTCCGCTGTAACGTGGTGGACTCATCAGAACAGAGTGGGCGAGCTGACCAATCAGAGCACAGTGGGCTCACAGGGAGGGGGGGGCAGGAGCTCCAACAAGCCGTTTAGGACAGAATACTATACAGAGACGCTGTGTGAAACCAATGTGAGTTTGGAACATTGAACAATGTAAATCTATTCTAGTCGACCTCAACAATGGAATTATGATCAGTAGAAATGGCCGTGACGCGGGACCTTTAAAGTTATCTGTGTATTTAGGCATCATTAAACGCTAAGAAAGAAAACGGGTTCTGGCCCCACAGGGCAGCAGCACATAGCCCTGAGTGGGGACAAATCTGAAGTGTGTTTGTCCTCCTGTGTCCCAGTCATAACCAGCTGAGTGCTCTGCCGGTGGAGGTGTACTCTCTGAATAAGCTCTGCAGCATGACACTGCAGCAGAACCGTCTGGAGAGCCTGCCAGAAGAACTGGGACAGCTGGAGAACCTGACCCAGCTGGTAACAACCACACATACCATCAAATATAGAGACTCCTTCTATTCTGCTGTGTGATTGGCTGACCTAAGTGAACTGTTCGTTGTGATTGGTTAAAAGGACCTGTCCAACAACCTTCTGAAGGACCTCCCCTCCAGCCTGGGCCGTCTCACCTCTCTGCAGAAACTCACTCTGAGTCACAACAAGCTCAGCGCTCTGCCGGACAGCGTGGCACAGCTCAAAAGTAAGAAAATACTAAACACCTTGTCAGACTCACAACGGATTGTAAAAAGGAATTTACACTCTGGAAAGTTATCATAAAAGCAACTCTTGTAGAATGAATGGCAGTAATGGCAAGTTGTGACTCCTCTCCTGACGTCACAGATCTGAAGCTGTTGGACTGCAGCAACAACCAGCTGACTGACATCTCCGCCAGCCTATCAGAGATGCTGGCTCTAGAGCAGCTCTACCTCAGACACAACAAGCTCCGTGCCCTCCCAAAGCTCCCTGCACCCGCGCTCAAGGTAACCATAGCAATAGCAGAGTTTCCCCAGGTGGAGCTATAATGCTGACCGAGCTTTCTGAAGGGAAAGCACAACACGTCGTCCGAAGCATACGAGTGTTCGAGAAAGTCCTAACACCAAAGTGGACTCTGATTGTATCTAATGTTTGCAGTTTGTTTAATGTTGTGTGTGTGTGTGTGTGCAGGAGTTGTACGTGGGGAACAACCACATTGAGAAGCTGGAGGCGGAGCAGCTCTCCTGCCTGAAAGCCATTTCTCTTTTAGAACTCCGAGACAACAAAATCCAGACGCTCCCTGAACAGATCTCCACACTGAGCACGCTCACACGCCTCGACCTCACCAACAATGACCTCAGCACGTAGGTCACCCACAGCACCATGACTCAGCTGTGATGTTCACTTCCTTTCAATGATGTCTAGATGTTAGGTGATATAATCTGTGGGGTATGTGTCAGCTATGTTCCAGATCAAATTATACATTTATTAACGCAATGTGAATCTTTCTCTGGTCAGTCTTCCAGCCTCTATCAGCCTGCTGCCTGACCTGAAGGTGCTGCTGCTGGAGGGAAACCCTCTGAGAGGAATCAGGAGAGATCTGCTCAAGGTAGGACACACACACACACACACACACACACACAGAGTGAAACATGAATTCACTGCTGAACAACTATCTGACAGATCAATGATTCGCCTCAATGCTGCGAAACATTGTTGACGGCATATCGGTGAGATCTCTTTACTACAGCTGTGCGTTTCCATCAGCTGCTCACATACATTCAGATTCATGTTCTAACAGCTTCTGTTGTCCTCACCACAGAAAGGAACCAATGAGCTTCTGAAATATTTAAGAGGAAGAATTAAAGGTACAGTTCACCTTTTTATGCAACTCTCAACTGTTTTCTCTACTAAATCTAAAGGGGGCGTTCATGAGACACTAATCCTTCGCTTTGAGAGCATTTCTGTACACAGACATAGTTCATGGTTACCCTCAGTAATCATGAACTCACACCTGAAACTTTGAGATGCATTTAAAGTCGACCGGACCGACTCGTGCTTTCTCTCGCTGTGTAAAAGGTCTACTGTGTTTGTTGCAGAGGAGCCTGAGCAAGCAGAGGAACAGACGGCCATGACGTTACCCAGCCAGGCCAGAGTTAATGTCCACAACATTAAGACTCTCAAGTTACTGGATTACAGGTCAGTTCACAAATATCTTTATATAGTAAATGATTTTGTAAAATACATTTCTGAGTCTTGTTTTGTGTTTAGTGAGAAGCAGGCAGCGGATGTTCCTGAGGAGCTGTTTGATGCTGCAGCAGACACCTCTGTCACCTCTGTGAACTTCAGCAAGAACCAGCTGACCTCCATACCCCTCAGGTACAAACACACATTCCTATCGGCAGGTGTATGAGATCACAGCGTGTACTAACTGTGTGTTCCTGTAGGCTGGCAGAGCTCGTCTCTTCTCTGTCAGACATCAATCTGGGTTTCAACAAACTGACCTGCTGCTCTCCTGACATCTGCAAGTTCCTGCAGCTGACAAACATTGACCTCAGGTGCGCACACACACACACACACACACACACACACACACACACACACACACACACACACGGACACACACGACACACAGACACACACACACACATTTAGAGAAGAATAGGATGACCACTAGGGTTGGGAACCAAAACTTGGTTCCAGATGAGAACCGATAAGAAAAAGCCGAGTACCGGGTACCCATACAAAATACACAATTTCGGTTCTGCTTAACGGTTCCTAAACGCGGTAGACCCTGTATTCCACCGGGTCCGTCTGCGCCGCGGTGACCCGGTGGAATACAGGGAAACCAGCGGCGGACTGGCCATCTGTGTGTTCTGGAGAATCACAGAACGGCCGGTCGTCAGCAGGCCATTGACGGCAGGCTCGGTTCGCTGACGGCCGGTACCGCCCTTAATTTTTTTAAACGGCATCATGTAAGTTGTGCTGACAGGCGACAGAGGTCCACAGCTGCCCCGCAGCGAGGCTGCCCCGCCCTCCAGTAGACAGTTCACGAGCTCAGTCACTTCATAGCACCAAAGATGGGTCGCGGTAAACGCTCTGAAGTGCGGCTCCACTACACTAAGAAAGAGAAAGACCAGGCTCAGTGTAAAGCCTGCTAATAGCTTGCCACAGGCACGGCTCAGTTAAAATAAAGGTGGGGTAGGTAAGTTTGAGAAACCGGCTCGAGATACCCTTTGTTATATTCCATGGAATGCTCTTAACATCCCGATAGCAATGAATATCTGAAGTGCTTTGACACACCAAGCAGTCACCAGAGGACTCGCCGAGCAGTCACCAGAGGACACACCAAGCAGTCACCAGAGGACTCACCAAGCAGTCACCAGAGGACTCGCCGAGCAGTCACCAGAGGACTCGCCGAGCAGTCACCAGAGGACTCGCCGAGCAGTCACCAGAGGACACGCCGAGCAGTCACCAGAGGACTCGCCGAGCAGTCACCAGAGGACACGCCGAGCAGTCACCAGAGGACACGCCGAGCAGTCACCAGAGGACTCACCAAGCAGTCACCAGAGGACTCACCAAGCAGTCACCAGAGGACTCACCAAGCAGTCACCAGAGGACACACCAAGCAGTCACCAGAGGACTCGCCGAGCAGTCACCAGAGGACTCGCCGAGCAGTCACCAGAGGACTCGCCGAGCAGTCACCAGAGGACACGCCGAGCAGTCACCAGAGGACTCACCAAGCAGTCACCAGAGGACACACCAAGCAGTCACCAGAGGACTCGCCGAGCAGTCACCAGAGGACTCGCCGAGCAGTCACCAGAGGACTCGCCGAGCAGTCACCAGAGGACACGCCGAGCAGTCACCAGAGGACACGCGAGCAGTCACCAGAGGACTCACCAAGCAGTCACCAGAGGACACACCAAGCAGTCACCAGAGGACTCGCCGAGCAGTCACCAGAGGACACGCCGAGCAGTCACCAGAGGACACACCAAGCAGTCACCAGAGGACACACCAAGCAGTCACCAGAGGACTCGCCGAGCAGTCACCAGAGGACTCGCCGAGCAGTCACCAGAGGACTCGCCGAGCAGGTCAACCAGAGGACCACACCAAGCAGTCACCAGAGGACTCGCCGAGCAGTCACCAGAGGACTCACCGAGCAGTCACCAGAGGACACACCGAGCAGTCACCAGAGGACACGCCGAGCAGTCACCAGAGGACTCACCGAGCAGTCACCAGAGGACACACCGAGCAGTCACCAGAGGACACACCGAGCAGTCACCAGAGGACTCGCCGAGCAGTCACCAGAGGACTCGCCGAGCAGTCACCAGAGGACTCACCAAGCAGTCACCAGAGGACTCACCGAGCAGTCACCAGAGGACACGCCGAGCAGTCACCAGAGGACTCGCCGAGCAGTCACCAGAGGACTCGCCGAGCAGTCACCAGAGGACTCGCCGAGCAGTCACCAGAGGACTCGCCGAGCAGTCACCAGAGGACTCGCCGAGCAGTCACCAGAGGACTCGCCGAGCAGTCACCAGAGGACTCGCCGAGCAGTCACCAGAGGACTCGCCGAGCAGTCACCAGAGGACTCGCCGAGCAGTCACCAGAGGACTCACCAAGCAGTCACCAGAGGACACACCAAGCAGTCACCAGAGGACACACCAAGCAGTCACCAGAGGACTCACAGACGCCGTCTGTTGCGTCGCCGTGTTCTCCTGCGTGTTGGCCATGTGTCGCACGGGAACACACCGCAAAGACTTCAGCCGAGCACGTACAAACTGCGCATGCGTGAGCTGCAATAACTCTCCTTACCAGCAGGCGGCGGTAGTGTGTATTCTAGCCACTCGAGCTGCTTTCTCCAAAATTACCCACCCCACCTTTTAAAGCTTAAAAAGAATAGTTATTTTTGTTATCTAAACGTTTGACCTCTTTTACAACTTTGGAATCTGAACGGGGAATCGATAAGCAGAATCTGAATCGATACATTTCAGACAACACCCCTCCCTAATGAGCACGCCCCCCTAAAGACTTGAGGGGGGTCCACCCTAGGAAAGATAAAATAAACAATACATCTGTCGCGTTGTGGTCCCTCTGGTTTGAATCACATGTCTGAATATGTCCCGCCTCTTTCTCTCAGGAATAACCAGCTGACTGAGTTACCGTCTGAAATGAAAGCCTTGACCAAACTGCGCTCTGTGACCCTGATCTACAACAGGTGAGTCACTGATGCTGCTGTCAATCACACCAGCTGACCAGGAACGTTCTGGATGAGAAAAGGTCGTGAATGAGTCCACTCCGTGTCTTCTTACTGATCCCAGGTTCAAGTCCTTCCCTCAAGTCCTCTATGACATTGTTTCCTTGGAGACGGTGTTGCTTGGTAACAACCAGGTGAACGGGGTGGACCCTCGTCGTCTCATGAAGTTGATTAATCTGTCGACGCTGGATCTGTCCAACAACGACCTGCTGAACGTCCCGCCTGAGCTGGGCCTGTGCAGCAGCCTCAGGTTGGTCCTGAACATCGTCCCTTCCTGTCTCAATGTCTCAATGTCTCAATGTCTCAGCTCTTTGCCCTCTGTTCTGAAGCAGCGTCTCCAGTAGAAGAATTGGGTCAGACGTTTCCAATGGCCAAGACAAATTGGAGATATGATCTGTTTATATTATTGAGCTTACAAACCATTGATAGGAAAGCTATTCAGACAATGACATAATTGAGACATGTTTTATCTTATTGAAAAGAACGCTGTTTTAAATCAAGTTGAAGTTCATCGGACTTTCTCTGCAGGAGGAGTTTGTTAAAGTACGGCACCTGGAAAAGGGTTGGGGTTAGATTTGTTTATGGAACAGCTTCAAGAGGCTTTTATGCCCAGGTCCAACGCCCTCATTAACGTATCGTCCACACGCCTCCGTCGCGTGCTTCAACAGAGACGCTTCCCAGTCACTTTGAACGGGGGGACGAACACTTTGCTTCCATTGCTTCACTTTATTGACTTATTGACATCGGCCTGAAACCGTTACGTTGCTTTGCTCAGCTCATGTTTTTAAGACTGTTTGATTTGCTTTTCTATCAGAGAAACAAAGAGTGGAATATAAGAGCTATCTTCACGCCTCCTCCAACACGACACGCTATGCTACAGCTGGACAGAGTTCAACCTGCTGCTTCCCTTCACACCGGGTCATTCGGACAGAACCTTAGGCCGTGGCAACTGGCTGCTGGACTCATGTGTTTGAGACTGTAGCATGGTGTGTGTGTGTGGGGTCAGTTGAGACTGTAGCATGGTGTGTGTGTGTGGGGGGTCAGTTGAGACTGTAGCATGGTGTGTGTGTGTGGGGTCAGTTGAGACTGTAGCATGGTGTGTGTGTGGGGTCAGTTGAGACTGTAGCATGGTGTGTGTGTGTGTGGGGTCAGTTGAGACTGTAGCATGGTGTGTGTGTGTGGGGTCAGTTGAGACTGTAGCATGGTGTGTGTGTGTGGGGTCGGTTTCACTTTCATCGCCGTTCGTAGTAGAGTTAGCAGGGTATTTTTATTTTAACTCTCGTCCCAAAATTATTATTTTATCCTCCCCGACGACGGGACGTCCTTAAGCTCGAGCCCTGCGTTGCTCGCGCTGAAAGTTGAAAAAAGTTTAACTTTTCAAGCTTCGACGGAAGCGCCAGCCAATCAAACCGTGTGCTTTTGTGTCCGGGGCGGGAGATTCATGTGTTCGGTTGATGGTCACACGCCCACCGGCAAGGAACCCCGTGGACGATACGTGAAACTCAACGTTTGTTCGCCAAATATATACAAATATTTTAGAAAATAATAATCCTAAAAACCAGTTTCAGTAAGTCCTCCATCGCGGCGGAGCTCTGTTTACAGAGATGCCACCTTGTCTACCTATTAATCTACATTCTTTGGACATCATGACTGGAGATATTATATATCTGTAATATATATATAAGTTCCAGCTCATGAAACATTGCTCTGTGTTTCATGATGAGCCTCAGATGTGATCTTTAAACTGCATCCTAACTCCTTCAGATGCTTTTCCTAAGTTTACAGAACTTTGTTTTGAAAAGGTCTCAATGTCTGTTCTTTGTTTGTAGGTGTCTGAGTCTGGAGGGGAACCCTTTCCGTGCTCCCAGAGCCGCCATCGTGGCCCGAGGAACGGACGCAGTGATGGAGTACCTCCGCGGCCGCATTCCAACATGACCTCCGCGGCCGCATTCCAACATGACCTCCGCGGCCGCATTCCAACATGACCTCCGCGGCCGCATTCCAACATGACCTCCGCGGCCGCATTCCAACATGACCTCCGCGGCCGCATTCCAACATGACCTCCGCGGCCGCATTCCAACATGACCTCCGCGGCCGCATTCCAACATGACCTCCGCGGCCGCATTCCAACATGACCTCCGCTCACACCTGTTTTTTTTATCAATGCTGACATTTAAAAGCATGAACCAACAAACTGATTGACAGGAGGCCATCACACAGATCAAAGTTTCCCTGTGAGGTGGATCCATATGTGTTGAATGCTTTATATATATATATATATTTACACAATCTATGGATGAATGTGATGAATATTTCTTGACAATCGAACACATGACTGAAAATAACAAATGACACTTTCAATAAAGTTTTGAAGTCAAGCTGTAGCTTTCTGTTTAAGACAAAGTGTTGGAACAGCAGCTGCACTAAGGGAACAGGGCTGAGGGATTATAGGGTCTGAGGGAGCATGAAGGACATAAAGCTTTCCCTCCTCCCTATCGCTTTCCTTTCCTCTAATCTGCTCTTCCTCTTTCCTTGCTCTGCTTTCCTCCCTCCCTTCTTTCACTAGCCCGTTTCTTTCTTTATGTAGTCGAACCCTCTCCTTGCACTTTGTCTTGTTCCACTTCCTTTGTGTTTTCCCGCCTTTTTGTGATGTTTGCCCCGCCCTGATTCTTTCACCTGTCTTTGAACCCTTTCCAGCTGTTTCTTGTCAGTGCGAGTAGTGCTCTAGTCTCTGTAGGATATACAGTATATCCGTCTCTCCCAGTGTCAATGTGTCCCATGGTTCTGTTTGTCCGGGTTTCCTCCCTGTGGATTAGCTGCTGGTGTTTCACGGTGTTATCCCGGTTTGTCCCTTGTTTTGTGACTTTGCTATGAGTTTCTTTTCAGCACCAGTACATCTCTAATATGAACTGATCCCAGGCCTGTCTGTCTCAGAAAACGAAAAGATACAGAAGCCTGATATAAAGTGAGCTGCAACAGTAGTCCTGTCTCTGAAGGATGTGGAGGCTGTGGGTGAAGCAGAGAAACAGCTCCTCACCTCTGCCCAGGTAAACTCACGGTAATCAGATTACATTGCATTTAGCTGACGCTTTTATCCAGAGCGACTTACAATAAGTGCATACGACCAGGAAGACACAACCTGAAGAAACAGAATCATAAAGTACATCAGGTTTCATAAAGCCAAACATTTCAAGTGCTACTCAGCTGGCTTTAGAGGAGCCAGTCCTTTATTAGTATATAAGTGCTTTGTTAGTAATTCTATGGCTGGAAGTGGAGTCGAAAGAGATGAGTTCTCAGTCTGGAAGGTGTGTAAGCTTTCTGCTGTCCTGATGTCAATGGGGAGCTCATTCCACCATCTTGGAGCCAGGATAGCAAACCCACGTGTTTCTGCTGATGGGAACTTGGGTCCACCTCGCAGCGAGGGTGCAGCGAGTCGTTTGGCTGATGCAGAGCGGAGTGCACGTGCTGGGGTGTACGGTTTAACCATGTCCTGGATGTAGGAAGGGCCAGATCCATTCACAGCATGGTACGCAAGTACCAGTGTCTTGACGTGGATTCTAGCAGTTACCGGGAGCCAGTGGAGGGAGCGGAGGAGCGGAGTGGGGGGGGGAACATTTAGGAAGGTTGAAGACCAGACGAGCCGCTGCATTCTGGATGAGCTGTCTTGTACATCTGACCATATTACATTCTCCCAATCCTCTTCTGGATCATCTAAATGCTCTCTAGCACACTTCAGACGGGCCTGGACATGTACTGGCTTAAGCAGGGGGACACGTCTGGCACTGCAGGGTTTGAGTCCCTGGCGGCGTAGTGTGTTACTGATGGTAGCCTTTGTTACTTTGGTCCCAGCTCTCTGCAGGTCATGGACTAGGTCCCCCCGTGTGGTTCTGGGATCTTTGCTCACCGTTCTTGTGATCACTTTGACCCCACGGGGTGAGATCTTGCGTGGAGCCCCAGATCCTGGTGCAGGTCTACCATTTAGTTTCTGGTGTCCTTTGACAGCTCTTTGGTCTTGGCCATAGTGGAGTTTGGAGTGTGACTGTTTGAGGTTGTGGACAGGTGTCTTTTATACTGATAACGAGTTCAAACAGGTTCCATTAATACAGTTAACGAGAGGAGGACAGAGGAGGCTCTTAAAGAAGAAGTTACAGGTCTGTGAGAGCCAGACATCTTGTTTGTTTGAAGGTGACCAAATACTTACCGAGGAATTTACCAATTCATTCTTTAAAAATCCTGCAATGTGATTTCCTGGATTCTTTCCCCCGTTCTGTCTCAGAGCTGAAGTGTAGCTAGCATGAACATTACAGGCCTCTCATCTTGTTAAGTGGGAGAACTTGCACACTTGGTGGCTGACTGAATACTTTTTGCCCCACTGTACGTAAAAAACACTATAAGATAAAAAAAAACCTGGAATGAAAAACAAATTAAAAAAAACAATCAGTTACAAGTTAATCTTTTCATCACTGATGAAAGTTAAGATCGGCGATATGATCAGTACGACTTTAAAAGCCTGACTCAGAGACATCAAACAACTAGAAGTGCTTTATTCACACTGTGCAGCCATGAGGGAAGAAGACCAACTCACCTTGGCTGAATGAGGACAGCTACACGCACTCACATTGTGTCCTCCTCAAATAAGTGCTAGCATCACAGTTACGCTTCTTGCACACCAACCTGACACCAGAGAACACGTCCCGACCGAACGTCTCCTGCTTCTTGGCCATGTGTCGCTCTGGAACACACCGCAAGTTGCACGTACGAACTGCGTATGCGTGAGTGGCAATAACTCTCCTTACCAGCAGGCGGCGGTAGTGTGTATTTAAGCAATCATACACGAGAGGCCGTTCTTGAACGTCATTATTGGTACGACAGTACTGCGGTAGGACCGAGGCGCTTGCGCCGAGGTCCGTACGCCTGTGTCTTGGCCGCCTGTTCTTCAGTACGCCTGTACTGAAGAACGGCCTCTCGTGTATGATTGCGATTCTATAACACAAACTATCATTGTAATCAACAATATCGTAAAATAATGTCATAATGTGCTAATTTGCTCCCAAACCTACGCTTTCTGCTTGAGTTAATCTCCGTCAGAAAGTAGTTCCTGAAAGTAGTTCCCATGGTAACGATAGCCGATCGAACACTCCTGCTACCCCGCTTACAGTTATTGATATAATTATAGTAAATAATATATTATTAACCAATTTATTGAAAACAATTTATTGAAAACAGTTCTTGAATGAGGCTATTTAAATATCTGAGTAATCACTGTGTGGGATTAGCGGAACAAATCAAATCAGGCTCCGTGGTGCTGAAACATGTTGGGTTCAGAATGAAGGTGGATGTTCATGCTGCCATTCAAAGTGCACTTCTTGAAACAGCTCTCCATGAACTCCATGGAGCCAGACTCTCTGCAGGTGCTGCTGTGGTGTTCACGGGTAGGACTACGTTATAGGAAGAGCTTTCCTCCAGTGGCCGTTTCATGGCGTGTCCCGGACCGGCACAAAGCGCGTTGCTCCACATCTTTCTGTTGTCTAGAGATGGAGCCCAGTAGCTGCGAAGCGATGACTCGTTTTTATGTCCGCTAACGGACATAATTTCTCTGGCCTCCAACCCTGCCTCCGCCAGCCGCTGTATGCAGGTGCTTCTGACATTTTGTAGCTACCGATTTCCAACGAGAGACAATGTATAACCGTGTACCGGCTGTGTGTCGCTAAACGTCGCTATGGAAACCACACTATGTAGGCTCATGGAAGTAGTTCCGGTAGGCTAGTGGCGCGTGTAGGCCCCTGGATACTTTGTGATTAGGCACGTTCTATTTGATCGTTGTTTGATCGTGGAATCAAACACGCCTATTGACCAATCAGAGAGCTTGCTCAAACCTATGTGTTATAGAATCATCATTCAAAAGAGGCAACAACCGGAAGACAGACTGCGATACACCAGAGAAGAAGAACAGACTGCGTGATACACCAGAGAAGAAGAACAGACTGCATGATATAAACAAACAACAAATAGCGCGTGCGTTCCATTTTCACTCGACAGCGAGAAGCTCACGGGGCTTTCCCGAACCTGACGAGAGCTGGAGTTAAATGAAATCTCAGATAGTTTGTTTGGGTCCCTCACTTCCGTTTCGCTTCTCATGCACTGATTCGCTAGCTGAACAGCCAATCAGTGATTTCTTTGGCCGACAGCCTCCCGATGTCAAATCGGCGGCGGAAGGTGTCGGCACGGCCGAAAAGACACGACGTGCAGTACACACCGAGACACACCAATCTGAGTAGGGCGACACGACGCTCATGGACGGCCAGACATCTCGATGGGCTGTCAGGCCGACGATGAGCGTCAACACGCCCTACTCAGATTGGTGTGTCCCGCACCGTCGTGTCTTTTCAGCCGTGCCGACGCCTTTCGGCCGAAAACCCACCGATTCAACATGTTGAATTCAACATGTTGAATCGGGAGGCCGTCGGCAAAATAAATCACTCTGATTGGCTGTTCAGCTAGCGAATCAGTGCATGAGAAGCGAAACGGAAGTGAGGGACCCAAACAAACTATTAAGAAGACAAATCTGAGATTTCATTTAACTCCAGCTCTCGTCAGGTTCGGGAGAAAGCCCCGTGAGCTTCTCGCTGTCGAGTGAAAATGGAACGCACAGAGTTATTGCCACTCACGCATGCGCAGTGCGTACGTGCTTCTTGGCCGTCGGCTGAAGTCTTTGCGGTTCCAGTGCGACACATGGCCAAGACGCAGAGACGTGAGGCGATGTTCCGTCGGGACGTGTTCTTTGGTGTCCGTTTGGTTGCAAACCACAAACTGTTATACGTAACACATGTCGCTGTTTAATCACATGACCAACAAAAGAAACGCACGCTGCATGTTATTACAACATTGGATAACTTTAATCCACAACGTCTGTCATATTAAAACACAAGTCTATTTTACACAGCTCAGTTAGCAGCTAAGAAAAAAAACCAAACCAGTGAATGGGAGGTGAGAATGTACAGAGCGGAGCGGTCATGGGAATAAAAGATGGTTTAGTTGAGAGTCGAGTATTTAAGCTCATACAAGCCTCCTTTCACACGTGTCGTCATAACAACAGTGTGCAGCTTCTCATCCCAACAATACAGGCGAAAAGAAGGTTCCAGATAAAGCAGGAAGTAGATCAGTGTGGTCCTCCATCACCACACGGATCTACTGGGGCTAATGGAGCAGGAGGCGGGACAACTGTGTCCCACTGCAGAGGATTGGACCACCGTTAATGATGCATTAAGGGGTCATTGTCAGCGGTTACACTTAAGAAGCCCAAATCTGTGTCTGAATCACTTGATCCAGTTCTCTGAGAATATATTTACTACAAGGAAATGTGAACTGACTAGTGCAAAGGATCTTGGGATTTTGAGTCTGGGACTTGATGATGTACTCTGCCACAGGAAGTGTCCTCTGCAGTGAGACACAGCGAGAGGAAAGGCTCAGGAGACACATGGAGAGTTTTGAACAGACAGGTGACAGGTTGCTGATGTTCTGTTCCTGAGTGAATGCAACCTTAGAGTGAGGGGTGGGTGGGGGGGGGGGGGGCTCGCTGGCTTACTGGAGATCATGTATTTACAGTGTGGATCATGGGACAGAGGGAACGTCTCTCCTCCTCTCCCCTGTCCAAGGTCTTTCAGGTGGACACAAACACGTCAGCCGTGAGACGCTTACTGCTCCGAATTGTAGCTGATCTTTGTAATTTAAAGACCTTGGCAGGACGTCAGCATGTAGGAAGGTAGAGTGAGGGGTGTGGAGGTCAGACGTAGAAAAGCCGTACTTTGGAGGTACTGACATGGAGGTCGTCATCGAAGAACTTAGTCTCTATTATCACGTTCCCGCTGGAAAACAAAGACACACGGTAACGTTAACGGATCATCTCACTTAGCACGATATATCTTCAGCGCCGTGTCGGCAATAAGAGACCTTTACGCTGATTCCAACGTTAACTTCCTGCTTCTTACGACACCACAGGGAGGATGGGCCTTCAATCAAACCTGACCAACGATCTAAATAACCTTCAGTTTAGAAGAGCGTGCACAACACTCCAGACAGGAAGTGGGACAGGACTGAACTGGGACAGAACCAGTCAGCCTATTATACTGTTAGGTCTCCGATATATGCAACACGTGTCTCTGAAACCTTGGTTGCTGATTGGCTAATGGTTACACAAGCCAAAACATGGTTATGACAGAAAGTGGCCAAAATCTGATCAGCTCAAAAGTCGTTCTAAATGTTACATAACGAGTACCTATTATGCTTTTTGGAGTTTCCCTTCCTGTAGTGTGTTATCTGACTGTTCCTACACGTCTCTTACGTGTAGACCAATCAGCCGGCGAGCTGACCAATCAGAGCAATGAGAGAAATAAAGACCTTTTTGAACAGCATGTCAAAGTCGAGACACAAAATGCAGATATGAACCTGGAAACTAGCAGAGGCCCCTTTAAGTAAAGGCACATACTTATTATACTACATACTTATTATACTACATACTTATATACTCAAGTACCAGAACTAAATGTACTCACTATGCAGAGTGGCCATGTGATGTCCTATTTCACTGGTTTCTAATTAATGATGCTTTCATGTGAACAACATTAACATCCATAATAGAACACTAAATTCAATAGTCAATTTAATTTCTGTACTAATAATATTAACTTGAAAGTAACTGTTTACTAACATTACATTGCTTATTTGAAAGGCTGTGCATGATCCGTATCCTCCAGATATTACAATGGGATCCTGTTAATGTGCACGTGTTGTCAGTGCATGTGGCTGCTGGAGAGAGAGGGTACACGGAGAGGGTCTGACTCACGTTAGAACATTGGCTGGCATCATCTGGGACTCTGGAGCTGCTTCGATCAGAGACTGCCATGTGTTGGTGGAGTTGGGGATCACAAAGCCGAACTCAAAGAACCATTCTGGACGGAGACACAGAGAGTCCATGTTAACACAACGTGCACACAGTACGCTCGTGCAGCATGGTAAACATGTTGTGTTGTCTCCTGGGGCTCACTGTACACTCACCTCTGTACAGCAGGGCCTCAGGGAGCTACACACTACAGACCTGGCTTTATGAATCAACGGCTGCGTGTTAGGGGCCCGTGTTAGGGGCCCGTGTTAGGGGCCCGTGTTAGGGGCCCGTGCTAGGGGCCCGTGCTAGGGGCCCGTGTTAGGGACCCGTGTTAGGGACCCGTGTTAGGGACCCGGCAGAAAGCATTTGAGGCACACTTTAAACCGGTCTGAGCTCGTTCCCGGTTGGTTTGATAGCAGTTGGTTTGATAGCAGTTGGTTTGATAGCAGTTGGTTTAACTCACGAACCAAGTGCAAACCAATTTGCGTTCCCACCACCAGAGCCCTGGATGGGCTTCATCATGACTATTAAACGTACGTAGCCAAAGTCATTTGTCATGCACGACTTCTCCACCTTTATACTCTTCTTTTGCCAAATACTATTGTTATATATACAGTACGTGTGTAGTCGTGTTTTAGCTGCTCCTATTTCTGCGACAACTTTCTACTCTTGCCATGAACAGCTTTAGGCGTGGCTCTGCCCACACTGCTTCACTTCCTGCAGAGAGCTGGCTGCAGTGAAAACACCAAACACTGGTTCGCGACAGTGGGTCCTGAACCGCTCCGTAGAGTGCTAGAGCATGCCGTTCAGCAGCGTAACAGTTGGTGGGGTCCCCTGTCAATACACTACACCAGGGCTTCTCAAACTCCGGACCGAACCCTGTGTCCCATTATAATTTATTTTTAAAAATTATAAGAGAAAAATGTATTT
>CADEHL010000312.1:27500-48482 GCA_902827135.1 Harpagifer antarcticus | reverse complement strand
TAACTAGTTACCATTACTAGTTACTTCATTTCAAAAGTAACTCAGTTACTTTACTGATTACTTACACCAAAAACTAATGCGTTACTGTGAAAAGTAACGTTTTAGTTACTTAAAAAAAGGGCTCCCAGTAATGCCCTTATAGCCTTCATTTCAGTTTGTTATTGCATTGGAGAATAATACAATCTGTTGATCAACATGCAGTGTATGCAATCTGCATCGATATTAGCTGGCTTTCCATTTTTGTATATTCTTTCTCCAGGTAGTTGGAAAAAGTTTTCCGTCCCATATGCCGTGTGCCGCCCGGACATGGTATCATGCTAACTAGCTCCCTGAAAGCAGGTGACTCCACTGTAGCAATAGCCTGCATGTGTTCTACAACATACCGTGCAATGGCTTTATCGACTTTCCCCTGGCCAGCAGTCCCTTGGTTAAAATCCAGCCGCTGTTGCTCAGGTGGAGGTGGAGGTGGAGGTGGAGTGGCGTCGGCTGAGTCTCTGTGGTCTTAGCTACTAGCTTCGTCCCAGCATGTTGTCTCTGCAGATGAGAGATCTGAATGACTGGTTTGGGCAGTAGACAGACTCTTTGACCCGCCAGGACACAACTTACATTTAACAGAAACTTTCTTTTCTTTGTGCTCGACAAAAGTGAAATAGTGAGAATATCTCCAGGTGGAGAAACTAGACTTGAGCTCCGCCGCCGCCATGATAGTCTTGTTAGTAAACAACACAAACACGCCCACAGCGCGTCTCCGCATGTGACGCAGGAAGTATCTAAGTACATTTACTCAAGTACTTAAGTACAGTTCTCATCTCTGTTCGCCTGGCTGTTGACTATATAAAAGAACTAACGCAGTAACGGAGTAACGCACCATGTAGTAACGGGTAGTTACTTTGTAACGCGTTAGTCCCAACCCTGGTCATCGGTGGGATGTGAGTTATCGGTACGGACGGAAATGACTTCCTGGAACTAAACTCTTGATGGAGAGAAACTCTTGGTGACCTCAGTGTGACCCGGCTGACCTGAGATCAGATCATACTGTACCGAGTCTGACGAAACTCTCACTTCTGCTTCCGATTCAACTCAAACTGCTGCAGTTCTCATAAGAGCTCGTAAATACAATACCGTACTGAACTCAGTAAACTGTTCAGTTGTGTGACGGATGATTGTAAGAACTGAGGTCAACACATCTAATAAACAAAGTCACATTTACTGAAGTACTGCACTTAACGCTGCTATGGACATTCTCAAAGATATTGAAGAGACTGTTATTTAGTATATATTGATTGTTGTAAATGTAAACTGTAGTAATCCTCCAATTCAAATAAACTTGTTGAAAAACAGCTGGAAAGAAATACAACATGGTGGAAAATCTGATCCCTGATTTCCCATTCAACTATAATAAGTTACATATTTCAGCTTTGGTCTCCCCCCCCTCATGCTGAATGGGAGGGGTTCTCCATGACAGTAGAACAATGCACAGAGTTGCACCATCCCACTAACGTTGCTCTCAGTCAGTTTACTGGTTGTGTTTGTGCTCATTTCCCACTTGCACAAGCAGATAATTGGCCTAGAGCAGTAACGCCACCCTCTCCATTATCACAAGAACAAAACAATGGGAGTAACTCGGTCCAGGTTAACGGGTTTCTGCTTGAACACTGACATGATATCACCCCACCCGTCTGAGAGAGGGATGGAAATAAACACTACATGACATCAGCACGGTTTGATAAATAGATCTATAGCCGAACGTATTCTTTAGGTGAAGTCCTCGAACACTCTCTGAAACCAGAGTCTGCTCTGATTGGTTAGCTGGCCGGCTCTGTTGTGATGGCACGCATGACGCGGTTAACGCGAATGCCGCGGCGCGATTGAGGCGATTGAAGGGGGCCGCGACAAACGCTCGAGTTCAATTTTTTTAACTCGAGCATCAAATTCGCATGACACGATTTTGCGGTAGCCAATCAGCGGTGAGGATCTCAGCCTGCCGTCACTGACGTTGAACCAGAAAACCAAAACATCAGCCTTTAGCTGTTAGCCCTCAGAGCTCACAGCTCCTCATATCTGTTCAGAAACTAGACGAAAGTTAAACAAGTACAAACCACAGACTGCCTGTGTCATGGTGAATACAGTCGCTGGTTTGTTTATGTCTGTAGGCCGTTGCTGTGAGTTTGGACGGAGCAGCTACAGCATTAGCTTAGCCTGATGGATCCAATCTCCATTCAGAAAACACGCATTTTAAAAGGTGTTTCTCTGCCGTCTGTCTGCAGACTTGTCAAAGCATTAATTCATGGTTTTTACTAACCGGTATCAGTATGTTGTTACTTCGGCATCATTTATAAACGTGTATTACAATTAAATCACGGTAAAATATGTTAGTTTTGTTGTAGTTGTAGCCCCCTGGCCGGCAAGTCCTGTTTGAATGAAGCGAGTAAACACAGCTGACAAACTTGAGCGTTGAGAGCGATTGGAGTGAAGAGAATATTCGCATCGCGTCCGGTGTGAACGCACTATTAGAGATGTCCAGCCCCTTAGCCTATCATTTTTCGTTTCAGGCAGAAGTTGAAGAAAACTTTGGAATTTTAGTCTTTGCAGACCATTTACGTGCACTGAAATCTATACAACACAATACAGGAAAGAGAAAACCCCAAAAAGAATAAAAGGGCCTTTTTAAAAATGGGCTACTTTTTTTTATATACAGAGGAGGCAAGGAGATTATAGAAAAAGTAGATACACACTGAACAAAAATATAAATGCAACACTTTTGTTTTTGCTCCCATCTTTCATGAGATGAACTCAAAGATCTAAAACATTTTCTATAAACACAAAATAACCATTTCTCTCAAATATTGTTCACAAATCTGAAAGAATGTGTGATAGTGAGCACTTCTCCTTTGCCGAGATAATCCATCCCACCTCACAGGTGATATCAAGATGCTGATTAGACAGCATGATTATTGCACAGGTGTGCCTTAGGCTGGCCATAATAAAAGGCCACTCTGAAACATGCAGTTTTGCTTTATGGGGGGGTCTGGGGGGGGGTCCAGAAACCAGGCAGTATCTGGTGTGACCACCATTTGCCTCACGCAGTGCAGCACATCTCCTTGGCATAGAGTTGACCAGGTTGTTGATTGTGGCCTGTGTAATGTTGGTCCACTCCTCTTCAATGGCTGTGCCAAGTTGCTGGATATTGGCAGGAACTGGAACACGCTGTCGTATACGCCGATCCAGAGCATCCCAAACATGCTCAATGGGTGACATGTCCGGTGAGTATGCTGGCCATGCAAGAACTGGGATGTTTTCAGCCTCCAGGAATTGTGGACAGATCCTTGCAACATGGGGCCGTGCATTATCATGCTGCAACATGAGGTGATGGTCGTGGATGAATGGCACAACAATGGGCCTCAGTATCTCGTCACAGTATCTCTGTGCATTCACAATGCCATCAATAAAATGCACCTGTAACATACGCCTGCCCATACCATAACCCCACCACCACCATGGGCCACTCGATTCACAACATTGACATCAGAAAACCGCTCACTCACACGACGCCACACGCTGTCTGCCATCTGCCCTGAACAGTGAAAACCGGGATTCATCCGTGAAGAGAACACCTCTCCAACGTGCCAGACGCCATCGAATGTGAGCATTTGCCCACTCAAGTCGGTTACGACGACGAACCGGAGTCAGGTCGAGACCCCGATGAGGACGACGAGCATCCCTGAGACGGTTTCTGACAGTTTGTGCAGAAATTCTTTGGTTATGCAAACCGATTGTTGCAGCAGCTGTCCGAGTGGCTGGTCTCAGACGATCTTGGAGGTGAACATGCAGGATGTGGAGGTCCTGGGCTGGTGTGGTTACACGTGGTCTGCGGTTGTGAGGCCGCTTGGATGTACTGCCAAACTCTCTGAAACGCCTTTGGAGACGGCTTATGGTAGAGGAATGAACATTCAATTCACGGGCAACAGCTCTGGTTCCTGCTGTCAGCATGCCAATTGCACGCTCCCTCAAAACTTGCGACATCTGTGGCATTGTGCCGTGTGATAAAACTGAACATTTTAGAGTGGCCTTTTATTGTGGCCAGCCTAAGGCACACCTGTGCAATAATCATGGAAATGCCGACAGCAGTGATTGAACAGGATCTGACAGGAAGGTGTGTGTGATAAATGAGAAATCCTGCTGAAACAAAACTCCTCATATCTCCTCTCTTTATAAGCTGTAAGATAAATGTAGTGAAGTAAAAAATGTCAAGTCAAAAGTAAAAGTCAACTTTATTGTCAATCTTTCAGTTTGCGTGTACAGAGAGATCGAAATACAGTTTCCCACAAACCCGAATACAAAAATATAAGTATATATAAAAATATGTATAAACCTATATATATACAATCATAGACACATTTATACATATGCACACATAAGACCTAAATATTGTGTTTTGGGAATAACAGAAGGCTACTTCATTCAAAACGTACTTGAGAAAGTACTTGAGAAAGTGTCAAAGTTGACTTAAAGTACCAAAAGCAAAGGTACGTTTTACGCGGGACTCCAATTAATATTTGACAATTACTATTGAAATAAATGTTTGAAGTAAAGAACTGAGATGAAGTGAAGTACAAGTATAACTATGCATACAATGGAGTTGCTAAGAAATTGACTAGTACCGCAACATTTTACTATTACAGAGTAAATGTGTCACATTTTACCCATAATATTACATCATATTTTTACAATTTTTCCCAATAATTGCATGTGTCTTATTTGTCAACTCCTGCCAGAAGTTGAGGCAATTACAAAAAAGCACACACACTTCAAATGTATGAGTCGGAAAACAATATTTTTCTGAAGAAATCCTCCGTAAATTCTTGTTTTCGTACCAAGTGTGTGTTTTTCATTTGTGTGGATTGAGTTATGAGATTATTATGGGCTGGGTTTGTGGGTTTGTTGTTGTATGAAAACTATTTCACACGTTATCTTCAGAGATACCAAAGGTGAAGTCATATCTCTCTCTCCCTTTGTGAACGGGAGACATGTCCAGTCTAGTCTCTTCAGCTCTCAAACAGCTGCTCTGAGTTAACATGCAGGAAGTTTGTAAGTGAACTCTCAAAGGGACAACCCGACCTTAAAAGTCCACTTCCTTTTACAGCAGCTTCTCTGTACTTATCTGGTAAAGTAAACCTTGCTTTCTAGCTTCCTACTGTATGTTTTTTTTAATCTTTATATATTAAAAGGTTGTAGCTGATGTAACAGAGTGGCAAAACCTGTTTAGGGATGTGTTTATCTCAAAAGAAAAGCCAATGACTGCTTAGGCTGCAAACACATTATTTTGTAGTGCCGAGAGACGGGAGTCGGTGGCGGGGTATCAAAGTTACAAGCTATCCTTTTATTTAGCATCTGAACACACATGTAAACAACTTCATGCCCGGGAAGCGAAGACCGGCGGAAACAGGAAGTCCGGCTCACTCAAATGTCCATGCGGAACAATACCCCAACCCATAGATCCATGGGTGAATAATGTCAATCACCACACAAGCCCCCCCAGTTTTCACCCATAGTCAAAATCCTCGTGCCTGGGAGGAAGTACCACCCGACCCCGGTGCGTACGGACCACAGGGGCCAAGGAGGGCGGCCCCGACGTGGGGGCAGAGCCAACTCCAACGGCCTGGAAATGTCCACGTGAGCAGGCTTAATCCGATCAACGGACACAGTCTCAGGCCTGCCACCAACGTCCACCACCAGGCTCTTGTCCCCGTGACGTATGACCCTGAACGGACCGTCGTAAGGGGGCCGCAGGGGACCGCGGTGGGCGTCGTGGCGAATAAAAACGAAATCTGCCGACCGCAACAGCGTTCCACAGCTCCGAGGTGAACTGAGAACCGCGGTCAGAGGAGAGGTCAGACGGGGTCCCGAAGCGCACCACCCACGTGCCAATGAAAGCGCGGGCGACGTCGGAAGCTGATGTCGAGGCGAGGGGAACGGCCTCGGGCCAGCGGGTCGTCCTGTCCACCATCGTAAACAGGTAGGTGAAACCGTGAGAGGGGGGAAGCGGACCTACGAGGTCGACATTGACATGGTCAAACCTCCTCTCAGGAACCGCAAAAAGTTCAAAAGGGGCCCTAGTATGGCGGTGGACTTTGGCCAGTTGACAGGCCACGCAAGAGTCGACCCAGGACCTCACGTCCTTCTTAAGCCCCTGCCACACAAACTTCTGCGACAACAACTTCACGGACGGCTTCCTGCCGGGGTGGGAAAGATTGTGAACCGCCTCAAAAACGGGTCGACGCCTGTCCGCAGGGACCAGCGGTCGAGGCTGGCCCGTGGAGACGTCACACCGCAGCTTTGCGCCAAAGTCACCGACCGTGACCTCCTCCAGGCGTAATCCCGTGACTGAGGCTCGCGGCCACTACCGAGCGCAGGCCTTGGCGTTTCCCGTTACCTTGTAGGTGCAGGGAGGACGGCACATCTTCGCTTTCGCCCCGTGCATGGTAATAACACAGGCCAGGGCTGGAGTTGCTGACGTCGGCCCCGGAGCTTCTGCTAGGTGGCATGCCTGTAACAGGGAAGGTGCCGCTGCGTGTCGGGGCCAGCACCTCCGGGGCAAAACGCTGGGTTGCCAGGAAGAACCGGTCGGCTTCTTCGGCCAAAGCGCGGGGCTCAGTAATAGCCGTGTTAGCGAGCGCTGTCTGTACATGTGGCGGCATGTGCCCGAAGAAACAGTTCTATGAACAAAAAAGTAGGTTCTTCCGTACCCAGCAGGCTGAGCATCATCTCCATGTGGTCAGAAGGCTTGTTGTCCCCCAGGCTATGAATAGCGAGCAGGCGTCGGGCCCGTTCCGACCGTGACAGCTCGAAAGTCTTTAGCAGGAAAGCCTTGAACGCTGCATATTTATCCTGGGCAGGAGGAGATGTAATAAAGCCCACCGTCCGGGTCGCAGTGGAGCTCCCCAGTGCCGAAACGACGTGAAAATAGCGTGCTGCGTCGTCAGTCACTCCGCGGAGGGCGAACTGAGCCTCCGCCTGAGCCAACCATGCAGCCGCAGATGTCTCCCAAAACTCCGGCAGTTTGAAAAAAACGGCGTTACTTGCCATGCTCGGTTCAGTCTCGGATCCTTCAACGAGACTTATGTCGGGGTCACCAATGTAGTGCCGAGAGATGGGAGTCGGAAGCGAGGTATCAAATTTACAAGCTATCCTTTTATTTAGCATCTGAACACACATGTATACAACTTCATGCCCAGGAAGCGAAGACCGGCGGAAACAGGAAGTCCGGCTCACTCAAATGTCCGTGCGGAACAATACCCCAACCCATAGATCCGTGGGTGAATAATGTCAATCACCACAATTTAAGCCTTTCATCTACAGGGACAAACAGCATAATATGAGAAGAGCCTTTAGTTTGCATGTATTATTTACACTAAATGACTTGGCATTTTACCACTTCAGGTTAGGGGCTTTCTGAACCTGTTTTTGATGACGTAGCCCAACATTAGCCTCCTTTAGCTTAGTGGTGCTGACGTGAAGTCATGTGACCGTGCTGTAGTTCCTTTATAGCCCAACATTAGCCTCCTTTAGCTTAGCGGTGGTGACGTGAAGTCATGTGACCGTGCTGTAGTTCCTTTATAGCCCAACATTAGCCTCCTTTAGCTTAGCGGTGGTGTTGTGAAGTCATGTGACCTTGCTATAGTTCCTTTAAGCCTAACGTTAGCTATTTATTTCTGCTTGCATTTACACTTTAATATCATAAAATGATGTTAATATGTGAGATTATCTGACTCAAAACATGTTTGCCCTAGAGATTATCTTTTGCAATAATCCAAAAGGCTGTTTGTCGACGGAGCTCTTGCAATGCTAACTTCCGTGTCATCCCACAAAAATAAGTCATCACTTCACCTCCAGCCTTTACCCAAAAACAAAACCATAAGCGGTTACATTTTCAATACATATTTTTTATTGACAAGGTATCAAAAACAAAAGATGGAAGAAGAACACATTGTAGTAGCAGTGCAGTTGTACCTGACAGCTTACAGTTTATTCATTTTGCCTATGTGATGCTACAGAGAAAACAAACTGCCTCCATCAGTAGAAGAAGGCACAACAAAATACATCAGCGCTTATGACTAGCAACACAACAACACACTGTGAACAGACGCCTGCGTCCCTTTAACGAGTCACTCTTAGGTTCCTTCTAACTATATCAACTTTCGTCTTCTACCATGCAAACGTAAAATATTAAACTTCAGTCCTCACTGTGACAGTAATGTGATGTTGAAACATAAATGATTACTCTTTCTGGAGATGGTTTCCAATAGCGACAAACTTTTAAGTTATTCAAATACTGATGCAATGTTTCCTTGGCTTTTCACGTACATTCGATCAGTAATTTAATCACCCTTTTAACCTCTGATTGTGCAATAAACCACATTTCCCTCGAGGGAAAAGGGGAGTGGAAGAAGGGAGAATAATTTGGCAGTGAGTCGAAACCTGGATACTGATAAGTTCAAAACACACAACATAACATAACAAAACATCTTGCATAACTCAAGATTAAGGCGTGTTTTAGAGCCAGCCGAAAGCTGATGCAACACTTCTGATACCTAGCTAACGATATCTCATGAACACAACTTCCAAACCAAGTCTTAATTATTAAAAATATATCATTAGAAAATAACAATCTTTCTTGTTTTGTCCAAGACCAAAAGGAGGCATCCGGTGTTTAACGTACAGTAGAGTTTATGCGATACAATACACACGATTTTAAAGTAGAAAAACAAAAATAACACTTGTGGAGCTTCATCGTCACAGAAGATGTAAAAATAAACACTTTCTGTTTACCTTAAGAGGGAACGCAGTGATAAATAAATTTAAATTATTTACAGTATTATTATATTTGGGAGAATTTTGTTTGCGTGCGAAATTCAAATTGCATACAGGCTTATATTGTTACTATCATCTTCAATAAGTGCAAACCCCGTCTGAAAAGTACATTTCCCTTTTCTTTTTTTAACTGCTGCCCCGATAGCAAACAAGCCGACTCTTTTTAGATATTACTTCTTAAAAAACATTGATCTACAGCCAGCACAGGTCCTGAGAGGTTAGTAGCAGCAGCAGATTTAGTAGTTCTCATTGTAGAAAGGACCAGAGTTGATACAGCAAAGACATGTCATACAGTAGTTGCTCAATAAATATGCTATGCTTCATACACTAAGCAGCACAATGTATTTCTTTAAAGCTGATTACACACTCGTCAGGCTTTACAAACTCACTCAGTCGATCAGCGTCTACTTTCCTTGTAAATCAAGCTTTGGTAGAAAAATCGGACTATTCAAAATACCAGTGAATAAAACGTGTATTTTAGTGCTTTGGCATCTGTCCTGGGACGAGACTGTCTGTAATGTGTTTCTGTCCAATCAGCAGCTGTGGTTTCAGGGAGTGGGAGGGGCCTCTTTCTCTCTTTTTAGCAGCTTTGTTGACAGTGAATGAGACCGCGGAGTCATCCAATGGCGTTTCTGTTGTAATGTCACTGTCATTCAAGATGTAGTCGTCCACCTGCATCTCTTACAATCTGTGCTGCGTTGGGATGAGACGTTGAAAGTCTTGATCTGTCGTCAGTGGCAGTGAATGCTATCGAGGCTCAGAAGACCTCCGTCTAGAGGTGATATTGTCGAGAGGGAAGTGGACGTGGACGTTGTGGTGGAAGAGACAATGTTATGGAATTGTAAAGTGCTCTCCTTGATGTGTTGGAGGAAAAGGTTCCTCTCGTCCTCGGGCGTTTGTCCGTTTTGGGCTCGTACGATGCAGGTGGGTCGGTGAAGGTTCAGCATGTAGACGAGCTGCTGCTTCTGAGTCTTCAACTCCTCGATCTGAGCCTTCAGCTCCGCGTTCACCGTCTCTAGTTTCTCAGACTCCTGCAGAGAAGAGAGAAGAAGAAGGGGGACATTAGTTGGTAATCAGAGATGGAAAAGTACACACATCCTTTACTCAAGTAGAAGTACAGATACTGGTGTTTAAAAATACTCTGGTAAAAGTAGTAGGAGTGAAATAGTACCTGCTGCAGAGTCTCGGTCTTCTCCTTCTTCCTGTTGCGACACTTTGCAGCAGCGACTTTGTTCCTCTCTCTCCTCCTCCTCCTCCTCTCCTGCTCCTGAGGTTTGAACTGAAAAACCAAAGAAGAAAACATAAGCTTTCAATATTTTATCCCCAAACGGTAAAATCACTACACTTGGTTCAAGTGTATTTGTATGGCACCCTAAGTAAGACTTTGAATGCACAACCTGTACTTTAAAGAGTCCTCTCCTGCTGATCTCCAGGTGTATATCAGTATGTAGTGTCTCTACTTTAAAGAGTCCTCTCCTGCTGATGTTCAGGTGTATATCAGTATGTAGTGTCTCTACTTTAAAGAGTCCTCTCCTGCTGATGTTCAGGTGTATATCAGTATGTAGTGTCTCTACTTTAAAGAGTCCTCTCCTGCTGATGTTCAGGTGTATATCAGTATGTAGTGTCTCTACTTTAAAGAGTCCTCTCCTGCTGATGTTCAGGTGTATATCAGTATGTAGTGTCTCTACTTTAAAGAGTCCTCTCCTGCTGATGTTCAGGTGTATATCAGTATGTAGTGTCTCTACTTTAAAGAGTCCTCTCCTGCTGATGTTCAGGTGTATATCAGTATGTAGTGTCTCTACTTTAAAGAGTCCTCTCCTGCTGATGTTCAGGTGTATATCAGTATGTAGTGTCTCTACTTTAAAGAGTCCTCTCCTGCTGATGGTCAGGTGTATATCAGTATGTAGTGTCTCTACTTTAAAGAGTCCTCTCCTGCTGATGTTCAGGTGTATATCAGTATGTAGTGTCTCTACTTTAAAGAGTCCTCTCCTGCTGATGTTCAGGTGTATATCAGTATGTAGTGTCTCTACTTTAAAGAGTCCTCTCCTGCTGATGTTCAGGTGTATATCAGTATGTAGTGTCTCTACTTTAAAGAGTCCTCTCCTGCTGATGTTCAGGTGTATATCAGTATGTAGTGTCTCTACTTTAAAGAGTCCTCTCCTGCTGATGTTCAGGTGTATATCAGTATGTAGTGTCTCTACTTTAAAGAGTCCTCTCCTGCTGATGTTCAGGTGTATATCAGTATGTAGTGTCTCTTCTTTAAAGAGTCCTCTCCTGCTGATGTTCAGGTGTATATCAGTATGTAGTGTCTCTACTTTAAAGAGTCCTCTCCTGCTGATGTTCAGGTGTATATCAGTATGTAGTGTCTCTACTTTAAAGAGTCCTCTCCTGCTGATGTTCAGGTGTATATCAGTATGTAGTGTCTCTACTTTAAGAGTCCTCTCCTGCTGATGTTCAGGTGTATATCAGTATGTAGTGTCTCTACTTTAAAGAGTCCTCTCCTGCTGATGTTCAGGTGTATATCAGTATGTAGTGTCTCTACTTTAAAGAGTCCTCTCCTGCTGATGTTCAGGTGTATATCAGTATGTAGTGTCTCTACTTTAAAGAGTCCTCTCCTGCTGATGTTCAGGTGTATATCAGTATGTAGTGTCTCTACTTTAAAGAGTCCTCTCCTGCTGATGTTCAGGTGTATATCAGTATGTAGTGTCTCTACTTTAAAGAGTCCTCTCCTGCTGATGTTCAGGTGTATATCAGTATGTAGTGTCTCTACTTTAAAGAGTCCTCTCCTGCTGATGTTCAGGTGTATATCAGTATGTAGTGTCTCTACTTTAAAGAGTCCTCTCCTGCTGATGTTCAGGTGTATATCAGTATGTAGTGTCTCTACTTTAAAGAGTCCTCTCCTGCTGATGTCCAGGTGTATATCAGTATGTAGTGTCTCTGTTACATCGTGATGTCACTATCAGTAAAGGGTCTGTGTTTCTCCCTCACCTCTCTCTTGACTCCTTGTCTGTCCTGGTAGTCCATGGAGGTCAGATCTGAGCTGGAGCAGTCGGAGCTCACGTCGGCGTTCAGTCCGTTGGAGAGGCGTTTTGATTGGATGGCGAGCCTTAGCTCCTCCTTCACCATCGGGCTGAAGTTGGTGAAGTCGTCCAGAGTGAGGCTGCCGGGGGGGGACAGGCAGGGAACCAGAGCGGAGTAGCTGATGTCCGCCAGCGAGAGGCCGGGGTGCTGCAACATCATGCTGAAAACACAGGAGGAAATACCGTTATTAACATGTCAACGATTTGATTACGACATCAGGTTTTCAGCTTTAGTCAAAGTCTGAGAGATCGAAATACCGTTAGCCACAATCCCAAATGACTGACTTTACTAATAATCATACTTTATATCACCGTAACAAACCATATCTAATTTCATCTTACTGTACAATATTACATTTCACGTTCTGTATTCTATTTAGGTGTATTTGCACTATTTTGTATTTTATTATATATGTTGCATCATTCTGCAAACGGGACAAAACCCATCATCATCATCATCATCATCATCATCAAGTCAGAGTAAGATTGTACTACTGTATTGTACAATGTGTTCAGCTTTATTAATACTCACACAACACTCTATGTATCGTTATATTTTCATTTCTACATATTCAGTTTGTATCGATTTTAGTATAATTTCCATTTTTTTACCATTTATTATAATTGTTTCTTAAATGGAGCAATTACTTAATTAAAACTGGTAAATTCTGATTTTGAACGAGTCGTTTTTACTCAAGGTGAAAAAACTACAGTTACAAATAAAGCAATTAAACAATTAATGCAAAACGTAACTTGAATGGAAATATGATATAGTAGATTAAAGACATCTTGATAACTTGAATTAAGATATGAACAGAGTAATTAAGACACTATGGAAGTATTCATTACGGAGTTTGCACAGCAATTACAGGATAACAAACTAGAAGTGCACGCACGAGGCCATATATGCCATTCTGGGAACCCGCCATGAACAATTAAAGCGAATGATTGATGGGTGTGAATGTTATCTCAGCAGAGGAGCGACAGCTTGATCCGTGATTATTATCAGCCAACCAAAACAAACAGTCTGTCCTGTATCCAAGCATTTAGACACTACAGTATTCTTCCTATTTGTTGTCCATACATTCTTATATTAAAGCACTTTATAGAAGATATTAGTATAATCTCACACTCACAAGATTGAGTTTGTTCTCATTTCGCTTCCAATTTAATATTTACTGGGTTTTGAGGCTTTTATTTGTTCGGAATAAATGCAATTTAACTTCAGTAAATCTCAAAGGATTTGTCTTTCCCTTCAGAAAATAATAATATGATTGACTTATAATGCATTTAATAGATCTTGACGATGGCTGTAACAATTTAAAAAGTGTAATGCCTATCAAACACGAAGTCATCCAACTGAAATTACAAGTTATGAATGAAATCCCTCGTCACATTTCACCCTTAAATATCGTATCATTTCTTTTTTAAATATTCAGACGAATAAGTAGAAGTTTTCAGTGAAGTGTCCCGGGACAGCGCCGGCACTTCTCCGCTTTACAAACCGAGACAACACACACCAAGTCACTAAAAGAACTCCACACACACACTCTCACACACATTCCGTACCTGGAGTGAGAGGGCGACAGGCTGGCGAACTGGATGCGGGTCAAAAGCAGCTCTTAGTCTTATATCTCTTCGCTTCTTCCGTCTCTCTTGTGGCTGTGCGTAAGGTTGCGCTTGTGACTCGGAGTGTTGCATCACGAGCTTTTAAAGAGAAACACGAGAGGGAGGGGGGGGGGTTGGGTAGGGGCGCGGCTATGTGCCGTCACAGGAATGCTCGACGAGGGAGGGAGGGAGGAGGGAGGGAGGGAGGGAGGGAGGAGGGAGGCTGACGTCATCCTATTTATAGAAAGTTTATTCTGCGATGATGCAATCTAGCAACCTCCGAGCTGCTTTTGCTCCATAACAGGAGAGGACATCCCCCCCCCCTCTTCCTCCCCCCCTCCTCTTTCCTCGATCTGCTTCCTTTCTTACTTCCTTCCTTCCTCTGGTCCTTTCCTCTTCCTCACTCTTTTAATCTTCCTCTTCTTAGTTAGACATCTTTCAGTTTTGTTTCTTTAATTGAATCCTGTTTTCCAGTAAATCCTGTTCCAGTGTCTCCGTTTGTTTGTCACTTCTTTCCCTTTTGTTTCTCCGCATGTCTTCATTATTATTATTTATATTTATAACGGTACTTTATTTGTTCCTCCCTTTCCCTTTCCATCACTCAATCTTATTCCTTTCTTTTTCATTTCCCTCCCTCTTTTTTTTTAGCCTATTTCCTTTTCCTTCTTTCCTTCCCTCAATCTCCTCCTTCCTTCCTTTCACATCTCACTTCCTATCCCTCTTTCTTTAACTACTTCACACTTGTTTCCTTCTTTTTCATTCCCTTCCTTCTCTCCTTTCCCCTAGTTTTCCCCCCTTTTCCTTCTTTCCTTCCCTCAATCTCCTCCTTCCTTCCTTCCTTTCACATCTCACTTTCTATCCCGCTTTCTTTAACGACTTCACACTTGTTTCCTTCTTTTTCATTCCCTTCCTCCTCTCCTTTCCCCTAGTTTCCCCCCCTTTTCCTTCTTTCCTTCCCTCAATCTCCTCCTTCCTTCCTTCTTTTCACATCTCACTTCCTATCGATCTTTCTTTAACTACTTCACACTTGTTTCCTTCTTTTTCATTCCCTTCCTCCTCTCCTTTCCCCTAGTTCCCCCCCCTTTTCCTTCTTTCCTTCCCTCAATCTCCTCCTTCCTTCCTTTCACATCTCACTTCCTATCGATCTTTCTTTAACTACTTCACACTTGTTTCCTTCTTTTTCATTCCCTTCCTCCTCTCCTTTCCCCTAGTTTCCCCCCCTTTTCCTTCTTTCCTTCCCTCAATCTCCTCCTTCCTTCCTTTCACATCTCACTTCCTATCCCTCTTTCTTTAACTACTTCACACTTGTTTCCTTCTTTTTCATTCCCTTCCTCCTCTCCTTCCCCTAGTTCCCCCCCTTTTCCTTCTTTCCTTCCCTCAATCTCCTCCTTCCTTCCTTTCACATCTCACTTCCTATCCCTCTTTCTTTAACTACTTCACACTTGTTTCCTTCTTTTTCATTCCCTTCCTCCTCTCCTTTCCCCTAGTTCCCCCCCTTTTCCTTCTTTCCTTCCCTCAATCTCCTCCTTCCTTCCTTCCTTTCACATCTCACTTCCTATCCCTCTTTCTTTAACTACTTCACACTTGTTTCCTTCTTTTTCATTCCCTTCCCTCTCTCCTTTCCCCTAGTTCCCCCCCTTATCCCCTCCCTCACACTCATACGGATACACTTCCTCTGAACCTGTGTGAACCGTTAAAGAATCTGAATAAAACCACAACAATAACACAAGTAAACAAACCCGACTTGCTCTCCCTCTCAGATGTCACACCCACATGTATTTCCATTCCTGCCATTCCTCACTAACGAGTGAACAGCACACTTCCAGCTGAATGACACACGCTGGTTCTTTACTCCGTGCTTACGTGTGTTCATCAGGGTATAACACCTCGAGGACAGACAGAGACACACAGAGGATCTGCTGTAATACTGATGTTATTTATCATCAGGGTTAAATGACACTCCCCAATCATTTAAATCATCCTGAGGATCAGCTGGAGAGCAGATCAATAAAATACATTTTCTTCAACAGTAACTTCTTCTACTTTCCGGTGTTAAAGCTGTTAATAAACGGGCGTTGTTTGAGACATTTCGCAGCAGACAGTCATGTGACCTCTCTTTAATCTTCGCCTCCTCTCAGACTTAATTGGGTTTAATCGGCTGATCTTGTTTACCCTCCTATATAAAAACAGACTGGGGATTTCCTGAGTCCTGAGAAGTTTCCACCTTAAAAATAAACACTTTAGTTATTTCAAAAAGCTGGTAGTAGGCAGTAGTTATATTACAAGAGAAGCTACTTGTGAAGTTGTACTTTTACAGAGGTGGTATACATGTGTATACAGAGCGTAGTGAAAGTACTAGATCACTGTATGTGCACAGCTGATGCTTCTCTGGACGACATTCACATGTGTTGTGAGTTGGCCACTACAGATCACATTGACCCTAAATGTTGAACATATTCCGGTGCTATCTGTTGATGACAATGAAACGAACACAGGGAGGCTGGAAGGTAAGTGAAGGATATCAATCACTACACCTCACTCACTGACTGATCATTAGACTGGGTTGTAAGTCCTAGAGAATCAATGCCTTGCAGTGACACCGACTGTAACAATGCATGCTAGAGATGTTTTACGTATGATCTTATTATTGATGTGTTAAAGGCCTTAAGTAAGGGTTTTTACAACAGTAAGAAAAAGGAGCATAGTATAAAGCTGGATGGACTGAACATGTGACTGAGCTACACTCTGCTGCTAGAGATGCTTTTCAATTGTGGGCCGAATCATGAAGGCCGAGACAGGGGTCTGTGTTTGAACATAAACAGGCCACTAATGCCAAATATAAGTATGCTGTCCGCTTCATTCAAAAAAATGAGGACACAACGAGGGCTGACTCACTTGCCTGAAACCATAGCAACAACAGTCGCCGCCCCCAAAATTCGCATTGCGTCCGGCGTGAACGTAGCATAAGCATGTACACATTTTTTGAGCGCTAGCCAATAGGAGTGCGAATGTTCTATAGTGATGTCACTACGTTCCGGAAGTAAACAGAGGAGTCCAATGGAGGCGTTTTAGTGCTATTTACATGCACTAAAACCTATAGACTATATACAGGAAAGGGCTTTGAGTCTTACACTTTCCATTTTCCTCTCGGTTCAGGTTTTTCTTGCTTGGTCTGTTTTGTTAGTTTGGGATCATTAGAGTTGGAAACATGTAAAAGTTTGGGGAATGCAGGTTTGAGATTTGTTGAATAAAATCTCAACATCCGTTTCTCTAATCTACACGAGCAACCTTCCTCTCAACCCCTGTGAGCTATCTAAGAGATATTAGAAACCACCAGAACAATCCCTTGAAACCAAAAATCCTTATTATTTTCTATTGAAAGCAACGTTATGCTAAACTCTAAGAGGTTCCATTGGTCGACAGGAAAAGATCCAGAAACTTCTTTCCCAACAACACACAAACACACTCTTTATCTGAGTCTTCTCCAGGGAGCAGAGGGAGTGTGTGAGGCTCTTAAGAAAGAGTTTCACTTTAACAAGAACAATAAACCTGAATAAAAAATAACAGTATGTGTCTCTTTCCTCTCGTTTCTCTTCTTCTTTCTTTTCCTTAGTCGTCACTCATTTCCTGTCACCGTTGTAATATAGAAACTTCCAGTTTGTTCTGTCCCAAACTTAAAAATGTTAAGTTTCCTTCTCACCAAACCTTTCTCAGAAGCTATATTTCTAATAGGGAGTCATGGCTTTACTCAGAATGAATTGTACAACAGGAAATATAAGTACGTAGTGTAAATGCCACTTCCACATTATATAACAGTGTGTGTGTGTGTGTGTGTGTGTGCGTGTCTTGGTCATGCATTATTTCCAGGGAAGCCTTAAAACAAGTCAAGGCAGGGAAGCCGCTGCGTTGTGTGTGTGTGTGTGTGTGTGTGTGTGTGTGTGTGTGTGTAGCTGGGATGTCATGGTGCAAACCAAGCAGCAGTAAACAGTCCAGTAATAAGTTACTAATTGAACTAGCAGTGTTTCCCTCACAGCAGGAGACACCCAGATGTCCTGCTGCTGACTACACACACGGAGCTAAAGGGTTAACGGGTGGAGGACTCGGAGATAAGATGAAACGCAGGGTGGAGGAATGTTGACTTAAACAACCATGAAAGGCTCTGTCAGACCATGTTCTCTCAATACGAAAGTGGAAAGTAGCTTGCGTCAGGTGTTTGCTTCACGTGTACATTATGTTTTCCACGAGATAAGAAGACATTTGGAATTTTAGGAATGCAAAATAATACATAATAAGAGTGGCTTTATACGTCATTTTGATATCTTGACAACAAACAATGGGATTTTTACGTTGGACTTTAGACACTTGTTAGCAACCTCAGTTTTTAAGTTCACCAGTGGGGTATTTACTGACCCCTTTCGTATCGTAGAGTAACATCTCTTGTGGTAAGCACAGACCTTATTCAGGATAACAACCAAACACACATTCAGAAAACCATTGAGTTCCAGATAAAGGCATCGGTAGAGCTAACATGCTACCTCCTCTCAAGCCACATGTGTCAAACTCAAGGCCCGGGGGCCAAATCAGGCCCGTGGTGGATTTAATTTCGGCCCACAGGATAATTTCTAATTTCTATTAGGTCTGGCCCTCCGGTATATTGCACCTTCACTCCATCCTGAGGGTCTCCTCCGCTCAGAGCCTGACCCCAAACATTGATGACCTTGCCCCCAAGATGAGATGCCAGGTATCTGAGCTAGCATCACAGAGCAGCACACTGAGTTCAAAGGATGCTTCCTTCTGCACTTTCTCTCACGACAACAGGGCAGGTTTGGTTTCTCTGTGAGGGGAATAGTTTTGTTGGAGCTGTTGTTGGCCTGTGGAGAAATGTACTCATAAGAAATGACACACACACACACACTCACACACACACACACACACACACACACACACACATACATACATACATACATACACATACATTGTGATAGAATATTTGAATGTATTAATTATTTGGGTAAAACTGTGAGCTGGGCTTTGGAGGCCTACAGCAGGTGACTTTTGAGAGAAGCTTGTGAGCAGGCAGCCCCAGGGCACAGTGAGGAAAGAGCAGGAGACAGTGGGTCACACACAATTAGAGAGACAATGGTCCTTCTGATTCTGGGTGAGCTGACTGGGAGTGCAAGGGAAGTTCAGAAATGGCCTTAGGGTATGGGAACAGTTAAGCTTAGTTGGTTAGCTGGTCCTGAGGATGTCATGAGATGATGACTGGTAAACCTCAACAAATATGGCTTTCTTAGAGAAAGACATGTGACATTGGTGTGGCTCATAAGAAATGAGTCTGGAGAAGCTGCAGATAGAGCCGTAAGAAATGACTCTGGAGAAGCTGTAGATAGAGCCATAAGAAATGACTCTGGAGAAGCTGCAGATAGAGCCATAAGAAATGAGTCTGGAGAAGCTGCAGATAGAGCCATAAGAAATGACTCTAAGCTGCAGATAGAGCCATAAGAACTGACTCTAAGCTGCAGATAGAGCCATAAGAAATGAGTCTGGAGAAGCTGCAGATAGAGCCGTAAGAAATGACTCTGGAGAAGCTGTAGATAGAGCCATAAGAAATGACTCTGGAGAAGCTGCAGATAGAGCCATAAGAAATGAGTCTGGAGAAGCTGTAGATAGAGCCATAAGAAATGACTCTGGAGAAGCTGCAGATAGAGCCATAAGAAATGAGTCTGGAGAAGCTGCAGATAGAGCCATAAGAAATGACTCTAAGCTGCAGATAGAGCCATAAGAACTGACTCTAAGCTGCAGATAGAGCCATAAGAAATGAGTCTGGAGAAGCTGCAGATAGAGCCGTAAGAAATGACTCTGGAGAAGCTGTAGATAGAGCCATAAGAAATGACTCTGGAGAAGCTGCAGATAGAGCCATAAGAAATGAGTCTGGAGAAGCTGCAGATAGAGCCATAAGAAATGAGTCTGGAGAAGCTGCAGATAGAGCCATAAGAAATGAGTCTGGAGAAGCTGCAGATAGAGCCATAAGAAATGAGTCTGGGGAAGCTGCAGATAGAGCCATAAGAAATGAGTCTGGAGAAGCTGCAGAAAGAGCCATAAGAATGAGTCTGGAGAAGCTGCAGATAGAGCCATAAGAAATGAGTCTGGAGAAGCTGCAGATAGAGCCATAAGAAATGAGTCTGGAGAAGCTGCAGATAGAGCCGTAAGAACTGAGTCTGGAGAAGCTGCAGATAGAGCCGTAAGAAATGAGTCTGGAGAAGCTGCAGATAGAGCCGTAAGAAATGAGTCTGGAGAAGCTGCAGATAGAGCCGTAAGAAATGAGTCTGGAGAAGCTGCAGATAGAGCCATAAGAAATGACTCTGGAGAAGCTGCAGATAGAGCTATTTGACCCCCCTGATATAAGCGTTAAAGCATTTTAATTTGAAAGAAAGGACAGGTCTTCTTCCGGGAAATATAGGTGATATATTTGCATGTAAACAAGCTATATTTGACAACAAAACACACTCTTTTAGATTAGATAAAACATACTTTATTAATCCCATATTTAGAAAGTATTTCTGTTACAGCAGTAGAAAGAACACGTCATTGAACATGAGTTAGAAAAAAGATAAAGATATGTTAAAAAAATAGAAAATAAAAAGCTGTTAATATGAACAGTAGAAAGATCGATCTCTATAGAATATCTTAGAGGTAAGGTCAGCCAGCAGCCGGTGTTGACGTTCAGGAGGTCGGTGTGTAATCCAGAGTGATGCTCGACGTGTCTCTGATCACTATTTATAACACGCCGGCTGAATATCACATTCTCTATTTTTATATTACAAGGGTTTCGTACTGAGCTCTGTGTTTGATTAGACTCAACAAACTCTATACGTTTTAAAGAAATGCATGTAGAGATTGAGACTTCTGTCGCATCTACATTACATTAATACATGTCAACAATAGGTTTAAAGCAGGATGTTAAACTGGTTCTAGCTTATATAAAGACACATTTTAAGATGACTATTTTATCTTGAATTATTATGATTGATAATTTCACTTTTATACATTTCTTTTTTCTTTTGAGTTGATTTCAGAGGCACAGTGTACATTGATAAACATTGTTAAATGCACCATGTTTTAATCGATAGTTCTTGAATGGATGATCCAGAAATAAGTTGTAACTCACAGAACAGCTGATGCCAAAAAATAAATAGAAAAAGGATAATATTACTGAAAATATGGGCAAAATAATATCACATTGTCCTGCACTAATATGGTCGTTGCTGTGGAACTTCTTAATCTACCTTCTTTGGGGGTCCCCTTGTGGTCCGGGGCCCCTGCCTTGCCTGTTCGCAAGGTCCGCCCCTGCTCGGGACAATCCTGTTATATTGTTTAATATCAGTTATTATAATATCTCCAATAAAGACTTTTAACACGCACT
>CADEHL010000312.1:5000-25000 GCA_902827135.1 Harpagifer antarcticus | reverse complement strand
TCTCTTATTATTGTCTTGTGTTTCTTATGTCTGTATTGTGTATCTCGCTGTTCCTTAAAGCCCCCTCCTCTCTTCCTACTTCATTCCACCTCATTCATTACGTCATCCTTTCCGGGAGCTCTTCCTCTTCCTCTTCCTCGCCTTTATCCTTTACCATGGGGATTCCGGGAAACACCCCTAATCCCCCCCCCCCCCCCCCCCCCACTGCAGCATCACGCCATCACGTGGTGTGACTCCATGCAGATGGATGGATACTTGAGCATGTGTTAATGTGCTAATCGCGTTTTTAACCGTACGGTAGCCGGCTGGGATCATGTGACACTTCCGATCCGAGTGATTCACCGCATTCCGGTAACATGTGAGGATCTGCAGCCGAGAAACGTGCTGGATTTGTTGTTATTATTATTTATATTCCGGTTCGACAGTCCCTGCAGGAAACCCCGTAGACTGCTGCTAAGGAGCTTTATTTAGGCACCGCGTTAATGGATGCTGCATTCCAGCTTTTATTTATTCCAGGAAATCTATTTGTGTTTTATGTGACACGAGCCACAATGCATGAGTTGTATAAGAGTATTCATGTATAGTATTAATTTTATGTGAAGCTTATCATGTTTTTATGTCGTTTTGTGGGCTAATATAATTTATAATATGAATAACTTATATCGTATCTGTCTTGGAGCATGTCACATGATATTATTTTTGGTTATGGTCCAGTAGTTTTGTTTATTTACTTATGTATGCCTTTAATTGAAATAAGCCTCCATGCATGAGTTATTGTAGTTTAAATTGTATGTCTTTGTGCACGCCTGTGACACATTGCTATGACTATATGTGATAGACATTACAGGGGTTTTGAATATGTAAACACTTATTCAATGCACTAAGCTTTATTTTACCATCAAATCTTTGACTTGAGTTGTTCTGGAGCTTTCCACATCTTCTCTTGGTTACTCAGTTATGACGATTATATTGACATTTCTTAAGCATTTTAAGCAGTTGTTGATATAAAAACACGAGGTTGCAAATGCATTGAACCATTTCAACTTACTTATATAATATATATTCCTAATTTTTCATGTCTTGCACTACTGTACCAAAGTGATATCTATTTTATACCGTGTTATAGGTTTATGGATTTATTGGTTACCGTTGTTTTTCTGTCTCGCTCTTATTATTTGTTATGGTGTTTCACAGCTTCGCCCCTTTTTAAACGTCACTTTAGGAAACAGCTTAAAGGTGGGGTAGGTCATTCACTTCAGGAACACTTGTTAATATCCCATGGACTGCTTTTAACATCGCGATAGCAATGAATACACACGTGTCATCTGTGGAAGCCGTGGCGCTGTGAAAAGCACGGAGATCTTTTTCGGTACTTTCAAAGCGCACTCGAGCTGGTTTCTACATTCTTACCTTTAACCTCGAATTGCACCCAATTTTGCAGATGATGCATTCAAATATATCCACAATGTTACTTACTGTCCATTCTTTATTTATATTTAATTTAATATGCCATTCTTGCTCACTAAATGGAAATAATATCCAACTTTTTTAAAATTGTGTCGGCTGTAATTTGGCTCTTAAATTGTGTTTAGTTTGTCAGATAGTTCAATGACTTCTTTTATATTTTCACTCTTTTACCTCTGTTATATCTTCTATTTTTAGATGTGTATAATTGTGTATTTTCTATTTTTTTAAATGTCTAAATATGTGCAATACTTGTTTTACATGCCGCTGAAAATGTCACAATTTTGGATGAATAAAGTAAATCTTATCTTATAAAAGCCTCCCAGATGTAGTAGTATTACATGGAAATATTCAAGCATAGTACAAGCACGTAAACATGTTACTTAAATACATGAATTGAGTAAATGTACGTTATCAATTATTGCCATTTTAATCAGAATAACTTTCCCTCATTTGTACTTTGCTCCTCCTTTCTTTCTCCTTTTACTTTTATATTGTTCTTTACATATATGTACAGATGTTCCTTTACATTTCCCTCAATCTCAATACACATACATTTAACCCAAGACGACGTTTCCCTTTTTTCTCAGCAGCAGTTTCATCCTCAGCGGAGACAAAGACCATGTTGATGTGAAACTGGATTATTGTGGGAATGACTCATCGTAATTACAGATTAGAAATAGTCTGCAGGTTGTAAACTAATGGAGTCAGCTTCACGTGACCAAGTGGCTTTTGACCTCACGTTTGTCGACTCGTTTCTCACATGCAGTTTAGAATAAGTGTTTGATTTGAATGTCGCTTTGAGGACACTTTGATGATCAATCATTATAAAACATATCATATATATTATTCTGAAATGGACCAATCTGCACAACGACTACTTTTACTGTCGCTACTTTTACTATATTTTGATGAGAATACTTTCCTACTTTCACTTGAGGAACATTTTGAACGCAGGACTTTTACTGTAACAGAGTATTCCTACACTCTGGTACTTCTACTTTACTCAAATACAAGATCTGAGTACTTCTGCCTTTACTCAAGTTCAAGTTCTGAGTGCTTCTACTTTTACTCAAGTACTTCTCCCACTGGCCAAGTACATGACTTATGTTCTTTGGCCTGAACTAAAGGGATAAAGAAAGGGCTTCATATCGTTTGGAAAGGCAGTACATTTGAAGCCCGTTTCTTCGTGGTCATTTTCCCTGTTGTTGTTAGTTTGTTGTTATTGTTCTAGTGTTTTTATGGTAACGTTGCCTCTCTGTTCAGCGGCTGGTGTCTCTTCGGGTCATTTTGTGTCTGCATCTCTCTGGGTTCTCATGTAGTCTCTTTGGGTTGTTCTGCATCTCTCTGGGTTCTTATGTAGTCTCTTTGGGCTGTTCTGCATCTCTCTGGGTTCTTATGTAGTCTCTTTGGGTTGTTCTGCATCTCTCTGGGTTCCTATGTAGTCTCTTTGGGTTGTTCTGCATCTCTCTGGGTTCTTATGTAGTCTCTTTGGGCTGTTCTGCATCTCTCTGGGTTCTGATGTAGTCTCTTTGGGTTGTTCTGCATCTCTCTGGGTTCTTATGTAGTCTCTTTGGGTTGTTCTGCATCTCTCTGGGTTCTTATGTAGTCTCTTTGGGTTGTTCTGCATCTCTCTGGGTTCTTATGTAGTCTCTTTGGGCTGTTCTGCATCTCTCTGGGTTCTCATGTAGTCTCTTTGGGTTGTTCTGCATCTCTCTAGGTTCTTATGTAGTCTCTTTGGGTTGTTCTGCATCTCTCTGGGTTCTTATGTAGTCTCTTTGGGTTGTTCTGCATCTCTCTGGGTTCTCATGTAGTCTCTTTGGGTTGTTCTGCATCTCTCTGGGTTCTTATGTAGTCTCTTTGGGTTGTTCTGCATCTCTCTGGGTTCTCATGTAGTCTCTTTGGGTTGTTCTGCATCTCTCTGGGTTCTTATGTAGTCTCTTTGGGTTGTTCTGCATCTCTCTGGGTTCTTATGTAGTCTCTTTGGGTTGTTCTGCATCTCTCTGGGTTCTTATGTAGTCTCTTTGGGTTGTTCTGCATCTCTCTGGGTTCTTATGTAGTCTCTTTGGGTTGTTCTGCATCTCTCTGGGTTCTTATGTAGTCTCTTTGGGCTCTGTCTAACACGGTACGTCTCTGATATCTGGTACCTTCTTTCATCTCGGCGATGCGTTTCTTCATGACAAGCTTCCTTTTGTCTGCGAGTCATTTTGGGTGCAATAGAAATGCTCTGTATCAAAGGATCTTTCATAAAGGAACAACATCTTGCTGACTCATGTGAGGACATCATGTGATTAAACACATTTACCTTTGCACCAGTTCACTGCAGAACTGGTCCCACTGGTTCATTTCCCACTGCCGTCTTCCCTTAAACAAAAGGTCAACACATATCTACAGACTATAGCTTCCTGTAGGTACCACAACCAGTCATATGATGCTTCATTAGAAGTCTTTTCATGTCAATTAAAGGACCATTCATTGATTATAACTCACTTGACTAACACAGAGCTCTCAATCAGTTATTTGGCAGAAATCGTTTCCTTTTTGATGTAGAAATGTATTAACAAGTGATGCAATCATGTCATTTTCTTTATTATTTCGTGTGGTGCAAACGTAACGAGTCACATTTAAACTTCTGCACAACTGAAACAGGAAATGATCATGTCACTTTAGATGGAACATTTATTAAATCCAGACTGTAAGAGACAATGATCGACGCAAAATGCTAAGTGTGCACGACTTCAAACTGAGATACAACCTTTAGTGCAGTTGTTGCAATAACCCGACATCAACTTATACAAGTGTGCTCGTCTTGGACAACCAGCCTTTCTTGTCACCATGACCTCTGTTCATTTCTACCTTTCCCTGCCATTCATTCCTTCACCTTTCCCCTCGTCCTCCCTTCCTTTGCTCTTCCTCTTTCGTGTTAAATGCATTTCCTGGATCAGCAGATGTGTGTGACTAAACTGAGGCAGAGTTGACTTTGGTTGGTGAGGCGGTGTTACGGGATAATGGAAGTGATCTTAAAGTAATCATGGGACACACCCTCTGAGTTTGTTGTTGAGTTCTATCACTTGTTATGAAGTTCAGCAGCTGATCCTTTGTTATCGTGTCACAGTTCTGCAGGAAGGTGGACTTCTTAGACCCCATTTACACGGTAACGTTTGCGTTTACGCACCGAATTCCTTTTCAAAAAAGTCTTCCGTTCACACGCATTCGGCTCAATTCACACGAGACCGCTGGAGACGCTGTAGTACATATGCCGGGCCTGTAAGTGGCGCTGTACTTCCGCACGAGACCGCTCGTACAGCGCTGGAGACGCTGTAGTACATAAGCCACAAAATACACCAAAAACAGTGAAGAAGACCCCGAGCATGGTTGCCCTTCTGCTTATGCCCCGCGGTGGATTAAGCAACATGTAGTTCTCCATGTCCACTTGTTGCTGATGGTTTGGGGGAGGAGCTTTAGATGTTGCACTAACAGCATGGTCAGTAGCAGTAGCACTAGCAGTAGCTACTGACAGTAACTACTGACCATGCTACAGTAGTGAGCAGCAGAGGTGGGGAGAGGCGGGGCTATGGCTTCATCGTTATCAGGAAATGATCGTATAGGACGTACACACGGAGCCGTTTGGCCCCCCAGAGCGTTCCGTCCGCAGATCTATCCACCTCGGGACCCGCTAACGTTCAGTTACGGCCTCGTGTGAACCAATACCAACCAACCAATACGCGAGAGAAAAGGAGCGGATACAACCCGTTTCGTTCTTGTGTAAACAACGCCCTAGAGGTGACAGTTCACTAATTACTAGACTGGTTAACCTCAGGCCACCTCGACACAAGAAGAGCAGAAAGGAGCAGCAGCAAACTCCAGGATGTATTGGCAGCAAACAGGAGAGAAGTAATCAGAACACCGTGACGCAGCTTTGTTCAGACACGAGGAGGAACCAGGGAGTGGATGATGATGGAGATACATGTTTATTTGTCAAGGACATTGCACATTAATGAACACTTAAAAGAAGAAATGTGCCGGATTTAGCTTTGAGCTACTTTCCATCAGCCGTCCCTCACACGAGTCCTAGGACACAATATAGCAGCATCGATGCGTAACGTGCGAGAGGAGATACCCCCGTGTTAAAGTGCATTTAGTGGTGATCGCACGTCGGTTTGTTTCTCAACCTTTGTTTGAGTTGACCTTTTAATAGAGAGGGTGTAACAACGAGGGAGCATTAGGGTAATTTAGGAAAGGTGTGCAGGGGAAGTAAGGCTGAACAGGCCAACGTCAACAAGAGGCTCAAACTGGAATAACTAATGCAAAGCAACACCCAACACAAACATCCCTAATCAAGCTTTAAACTCGACTCAAACGAAAGCTAGACTGGAGCAGAAGTCTTATTTATTACATCCCTTCTGTATATCACTATATTCATTCACATTTTCTTTGCATTTGTTAGCAATTTAAACATATTAGTGTCATCCTATGTTCCTTACTTTAAAGGGTTTCAGTTTCAACCCACTGTCCTTAAACTCCCCTTAAAGGTGGGGTAGGTAATTATGGAGAAACCGGCTCGAGTGCGCTAGAATTTGAAAAATCTGACAACGCGCACATGACCAATGAGGGCACGAGGTATGTTTGTGCCCCGATGGAAGGCTGACAGGCAGGTAGGCCATCCAGTTACTTTAGCCGGCTCAGATGATTGGTCGTGCTTTTTACAGCGCCACGGCTTCCACGGATTAAATATTTTTATGGATTTGTTGTCAAAGCATTTCAGATATTCATTGCTATCGGGATGTTAAGATCATTCCATGGAATATAACAACAAGTGTATCTCGAGCCGGTTTCTCAAACTTACCCCACCTTTAAGCAACCCTTTAAAGGACAGTGGGTGATGTACCCTGCACAGATTTTAAAGCCTCGTTTGGCAAATACATGATTTATATAATCTGCATGAATAGAGTTGAGATACAGACTGGTATTATTTGTTAATCAATAACACGTTCGTTCTCATCACATTTTAACAACCTGTAAATGTCAAGACAACACAGTTCACATCTCACCAGTATTCATTTTGTCCGCTTGTAATTTGGTTCAATTTTGATAACACATGGTTTGCTGTCATTTCTGAGCTCAAGTTAGAGTTTGTCATATTTTAAATCTTATCTTAATGTTGAAATATGTTTTAAGCCTAGATTAAATGAATTGTTGTTCAAATGTAAAGGTTAAACCTGGACTAAATTAAGGTGTACTTTAATGACTTCAATGATATGCTGTTAAAACATTACATTACATTACATTGCATTTAGCTGAGGCTTTTATCCAAAGCGACTTACAATAAGTGCATACGACCAGGAAGACACAACCTTGAAGAAAACAGAATCATAAAGTACATCAGGTTTCATAGAGCCAAACATTTCAAGTGCTACTCAGCTGGCTTTAGATAAGCCAGTCCTTTGTTAGTATATAAGTGCTTTGTTAGTAATTCTATGGCTCGAAGTGGAGTCGAAAGAGATGAGTTTTCAGTCTGGAAGGTGTGTAAGCTTTCTGCTGTCCTGATGTCAATGGGGAGCTCATTCCACCATCTTGGAGCCAGGATAGCAAACCCACGTGTTTCTGCTGATGGGAACTTGGGTCCCCCTCGCAGCGAGGGTGCAGCGAGTCGTTTGGCTGATGCAGAGCGGAGTGCACGTGCTGGGGTGTACAGTTTAACCATGTCCTGGATGTAGGAAGGGCCAGGTCCAAAAACAACTTACACATCTTAATAATTGTAATTTTTCAACACATTTTAAATCACTTTATCTTTTGCTTCCTGTGTTGTTCCATTCTCCTGCATAGTGTTTTTATTTTACACATTACTAATCATTGAATTGCTTTTTTCAGGTTTTATGTTCTCTACATTTCTGTCTGAAATACCCCGACTCTTTTAAAGACATCTCTCAGTTGATTTACAGCAGAATGAGTTCTGTGTTAGCTCTTTTTCTGCAGCCGTGACCCAGTTTGCCCTCAGCTGTCAAACTTTGATTTACTCACGTAGTCACTGCTGTCTATCTGTGTGTGTGTGTGTGTGTGTGTGTGTGTGTGTGTGTGAGTGTGTGTGAGGACAACACTCCTACCAGGAAGTTCTCTGTGTACAAACGGTATGTTTTTGCATACAAAGGAAGCAGAACATGAATTAGCTTCCTGCTCCGAGCGGCAGATCAGCGCCTCGAGCTGAGCGCTTCTCGTTGGACTCGTTTCTGCAGAAGTTCACCTCACAGATGAGGTCATGCTGCTGCTGGGTATTCCTCTGCAATCATCCCTCATTCTTCTTAAGAATATGTATATTCTAGAGTTGGTCGGATATTTTCGGGAATAGTTCACTGTAAGTTGGAGGAAAGTTTTCCCATGACGCGAGGAACAAGTCTCACATTGCTGTGACACTTTGAAGTGTGCTTAATGTTTCTTGAAGCTCTTCGATGGGGCAAATATTTCCACTTAATGGGGGAAAGGCTTTGATGTTAATGTGCATTGCAAACCTTTCTGCGATTAAATGACTATAAATCCAGGCTGAAGACTTTTCTTTTTGTCGCTGCTTTTAATTGAACTATTTACATCTTAGACTGCACTGTAACTTTTATCCATGTATCTTTTCTTTTAATGTTTATTTTATTATCTTTTCTTTTTAATGACTTTAAATGCCTTTGTCTGAATGTCTTTCATTTTTGTAAAGCACTTTGAATTGCCTTGTGTTGAAAGGTGCTATATAAATAAACTTGCCTTGCCTTGCCTATATGGGCGGCTTCCACTGCCAACAAGTTTTTTTATAGATGCAAACATTTTATTTATAATGACAAATAAGAAAAGGTATGAGAACAAACATTGTACAAAACAATACGAATAGAAAATGGGTCAAAAACAGAGCAGATTTCACCTTGAATATAAAACTAAAAAGCAAGAAACTTCAGGACTAAAACATACTCTGAAAACCCTAAGTGCTAAAGACTCAGAAAGATCCGTGGAGATTAAAGAGGGAACTTTACAAGAAATAAATCATCTTAAATGTCAGTTCCGTTTTTTTACGAGAGAAACGTTTATCACGTATTATTGCGCAACCCAGTAAAATCACGAGCATGTTAAGCGTGTGTGTGTGTGTGTGTGTGTGTGGCCTAGCATTACCATCCTTGTGGGGTCCGCTGCAACTCTGACTACTTTTAAATCCAGACTAAAGACTTTTCTTTTTGCCGCTGCTTTTAATTGAACTATTCATATCTTAAACTGCACTGTAACTTTTATCCATGGATTTTTTCTTTTAATGTTTATTTTATTATCTTTTCTTTTTAATGACTGATTTTAAATGCCATTTTCTTAATGTCTTTTGTTTTTTGTAAAGCACTTTGAATTGCCTTGTGTTGAAAGGTGCTATATAAATAAACTTGCCTTGCCTTGCCTTAATCTGTTTACACAGTCACGTGTGGGGACTCGCCTCCCTTATGGGGACATAATGGAGGTCCCCATAAGGGAATCATTCATTTTAGACTTGGTTAGGGTAAGGGTTAGGGTTAGGCATGTGTTGGTTATGGTTAAGGTTAGGATAAGTCTCCAGGAAATGCATGTAAGTCAATGCAATGTCCCCTGAAGTGATGTATGGTATGTGTGTGTGTGTGTGTGTGTGTGTGTGTGTATCAGCAGAAACAGGAACCAACATAATGCACAAACCGCTGCCCTTTATAGTTGTCAGAGTTATTTTTTGTTAAAGTCATCTAAGTTAAAGTGGAGTTTAAAGTTTAAACATGTTTTTATACCACAGCAGTGATGAGTACTTAAATACGGCAATGTAAGGCTCCTTTGTACTTATACTTCTCTCTCTCTCCAAGGATAACACCGTTTTTACAGCAATAGAATATCTGACATTATTATATTATTAAGTATATTATAAACTGCATATGATGAATTTACACTATCGAACATTATATATAAAATAGTCGAATATACTCACGCGTTAATGCATCGTTATTGATATTCCTGCAGAGCCAAAATAGATAAATAAGTATAAATATATATACTAATAGAAAGGGGTTGAATACTTTAACTTCCACGTTAATATTGTTGTGCTTTTAATCGAATGGAATCTGACTTTATATTTTACCTGTAACATCAGATATTTCCACACACACACACACACACACACACACACACACACACACACACACACACACACACACACACCTCACACACACCACACACACACACAACACACACAAGTACGGACAGGAGTTCAGTCACGTACTCACAGGTTGGAGAATAACAACGAGAGCCTGAGGAGGAAGCTCTCTGGGTTTCACGCTGTCACTTCTGAGAAGAATGAAAGATCGTTTTCCGTTCATCAATATCTCTTTTCATTAATGTCTAATTGACTTTTCAAAACATCTGACATGAAGCAACAAAGGAAGACGAGATGTTTTAGGAACATTCAGAGATGCCAAACCCCGAAGCGACTGACTGGAGATTCCAGGAAGGATTTGCAGAACACTTTTGCAATCTCAAACCTGTTTAACTTGCAATTGTATTTATGTAAATTGGATTAATTTGATACAAAGATACTTTTAGGTTCATTTCTAAAATACTATTCATCTACTTTTGATCCAAAAAGTATAAAACGTGTTCCTTTTTGTTGACAAACCTCTGCAAGAAGAAGGACTAAATATGTGTTTAGAACAAAAGAAAACACAGAGAAGAAATAGAAGATAGATCAAGTATTTTATCAGATTATAAAAGTAGAAACTATTCCCCTCACAGAGAAACAAACATGCCCTGTTGTCGTGAGAGAAAGTGAAACAGAAGGAAGCATCCTTTGAACTCAGGTTGCTGCTCTGTGATGCTAGCTCAGATACTTGGCGTCTCATCTTGGGAGCAAGGTCATCAATGTTTGGGCTCTGAGCGGAGGAGACCCTCAGGATGGAGTGAAGGTGCAATATACCGGCGGGTCAGATCCAATAGGAATTAGAAATCATCCTGCGGGCCGAAATTAAATCCACCAAGGGCCTGATTTGGCCCCCGAGCCTTGAGTTTGACACATGTGCTTTATAGCATAACGTTAGCAATTTGCTTCTGGACATTAGATTTATGATTTGAATGATAAAAGTAGACATGTGGATGTTATCCGGCTGAACAAAACGTGCATTTCTCAAACAGGTTTGTTCCACAGACCTTATTTCAAGCTATTTTCCAAAATGCTTTTTAGAAATCCCGTTGCTTTGTCGTCGAGGGAACCAGCAGCTTACTTGCGGGTGTTAGGACGCGTCACCGCACCGCTCTATATAGTAACAGTTTTGAAATTGGTGTAAATTGGTTTAAAATTATGTTAAAATAAGAATTTGAAAACTAAGTTTGGAAATGTATGAGATTGTTTAAAATCAATGTATTACATTTTGTACCAATTTAAAAAGTATAAAACCTTTTTCTTCCTGTCACTTTAAAGTGTGTCCTATTTATTGGTTGCACTCTGCTCCTGAATGACAGACATGTGGAGCATCTGGCCCTCGTCTACAGTCTCTCTCTCTCCTCGTGTGTGTACAGTCTCTCTCTCTCTGAAGTGTGTGTGTACAGTCTCTCTCTCTCCTCATGTGTGCTCACAGTCTCTCTCTCTCTCTGAAGTGTGTGTGTACAGTCTCTCTCTCTCTGAAGTGTGTGTGTGTACAGTCTCTCTCTCTCTCCTCGTGTGTGTGTACAGTCTCTCTCTCTCTGAAGTGTGTGTGTACAGTCTCTCTCTCTCCTCATGTGTGCTCACAGTCTCTCTCTCTCTCTGAAGTGTGTGTGTACAGTCTCTCTCTCTCTGAAGTGTGTGTGTACAGTCTCTCTCTCTCCTCGTGTGTGTGTACAGTCTCTCTCTCTCTGAAGTGTGTGTATGTCTCAGATCAGGTTTCTGTCACCTCGTCAGGATTGTGCCTCCTCAGTGAAGAACTCTTCCTCAAACAGTAAATATAGACAGTAGATATAGTCTCTGGTGACGCTGAGCGTGACGAGGAGCTTTTGGGAGTCTAAACTCGTCCGGTCCACTTCAGCCTGATGACACCATGACAGAAACATAGATCAGAGCTGCAACATTACTCCCTCGTTTCCTTTATTCCTTCCCTTAGTTCCCTCGTATTTCCTTTATTCCTTCCCTTCGTTTCCTCTCATTTCCTTTCCTGCTCTTTACTCATTTCCTCTCCACTTCCTTTATTCCCTCCCTTCATTTCCTCTTCATTTCCTTTGTCAACTCTAGTCTTTACTCATTTCCTAACCACTTCCCTTGTTCCTTCCCTTAATTTACTCTTAATTTCCTTACCTTGCTCTTGTCTTTCCTCATTTCCTCACCACTATCTTTATTCCTTCTCCTCACTCCCTGTATTCCTTCCCTTCATTTCCTCTTTCTTCCTTTGTCAGCTATCTTTCCTCCTTTCCTAACAACTTCCTTTATTCCCTCCCTTCATTTCCTCTTCATTTCCTTTGTCAACTCTAGTCTTTACTAATTTCCTCACTACTTCCCTTGTCCCTTCCTTTTATTTCCTCTTTATTTCCTCTCCACTTCCTTTATTCCCTCCCTTCATTTCCTCTTCATTTCCTTTGTCAACTCTAGTCTTCACTCATTTCCTCACCACTTCCCTTGTTCCTTCCCTTAATTTACTCTTAATGTCCTTACCTTGCTCTTGTCTTTCCTTATTTCCTCACCACTACCTTTATTCCTTCTCCTCACTTCCTTTATCCCCTCCCTTAATTTCCTTACCCCTGCTCTAGTCTTTACTCATGTCCTCGTCACTTCCTTTATTACCTCCTTTCTTTTCTCCCTTAATTTCCTCTTATGTCCTTCTCTCGCTCTAGTTTTCCCCCTTTTCTTTACCACTTCCTTTCCTCCTTCCTTCATTTCCTCCCTCCATTTCCCCTCTATTCCTTTCCCAGCTCTTATTTCCTCAACACTTCCTTCCTTTCTACTCTTCACTTCCCTTTAATTTCCTCTTCTTGTTCCATTTTTTTCTCGCACCCTCCCTTTCTTCCTCTTCCTCACTTCCTCCCTTGGCATGCCTCCTTCCTGTACAATTTAACATACTCCAGCTGCTCCACTCATAGTTATTTATAATACCTCAGCTACTCGAGCTAAAGGTGCATTACATCATTTCCCTTCCTCATTTATGCCATGTGTGTCGGGGTTACGGGGATATGTCTGTTTGTCTTTATGATATGATGGTGTGTCTCTTGTTTTATTCATTTTTCTTACTAAATGGACATTGTGGTTGAAATATATTTCATATGCTGCTTTTTAAAACCCACATTTTTGCCGTATGCTCCATAAATGCTCATTTAGTTCACACACACACACACACACACACACACACACACACACACACACACACACACACACACACACACACACACACACACACACCATGTATACATCACTTCAGGGGACATTACTTTGACTTACATGCATTTCCTGGAGACTTATCCTAACCTTAACCATAACCAACACATGCCTAACCCTAACCCTTACCCATAACCTAATCCTAACCCTAACCAAGTCTTCACCCTAAAATTAATGATTCCCATGAGACCTCCATTTTGTCCCCATAAGGGGAGGCGAGTCCCCACACGTCTGTAGACAGATGTAGGTCCCCACAAGGATAGTAATGCTAGGCCACACACACACACACTCATCTTTTTTAAATCTGCGTTATGCCTTATGTGAACAGTAAAGAAAAGAGTGTTTTTAAATAATGCTAGAAAATGCAGATTCAGTTCTGAAAACCCCCCAAGTATTGCACATAAAAAAAAATGCGTAGGATTTCTTGCAAAGACGCTCTTTTCGACGACGACATAATGCAGGTATCTTGCTTCTCTTGTCTTGTACATTTATGGTTGTTAGTCAGATTTATATTTTGTTACTGTACATTTGTAAATTCAACATGTATATTTTCTACTTTCTTGTTTATTTCTAGTCTTTTAATTTACATTGTACATTGCCATGTCTGTTTATGCTGCTGCAACACACACATTTCCCAAATTGGGATCAATAAAGTAGGGTTAGGGTTAGTTACTAGGTTAGTTCGTTAATGGAGCTCAGCGCAAGTTCAACCAGGAGGACCTTCTTTACTCATTCATTTACTATGCCATGTTACTACTCTCTCTCCTCTCAATAAGTGATCGGGCTTAACCCCAGCTTAACCAATCACTTCGCTCTATTCTCACGAGCCTATCATAGCGCTCCGCAAACCCTTTTAAATCTGCTCTCCCCCTTCTGACAGCTGTCATTTCAGGTGACTCGACGCAACCCTCCTCCACTCCTTTTCACCTCCTGTCCCTCTGAATCCAGGGTCACACTAAGCCCCTCCCCTCCAGACTGACCCCAACTATCCATTCACCACCACCAGGGTCAAGCTAAGCCACTCCCCTTCAGACCGACCCCAACTATCCATTCACCACCACCAGGGTCAAGCTAAGCCACTCCTCTTCAGACCGAACCCAACTATCCATTCACCACCACCAGGGCCAAGCTAAGCCACTCCCCTTCAGACCGACCCAACCATCCATTCACCACCACCAGGGTCAAGCTAAGCCACTCCCCTTCAGACCGAACCCAACTATCCATTCACCACCACCAGGGTCAAGCTAAGCCCCTCCCCTTCAGATCAAACCCAACTATCCATTCACCACCACCAGGGTCAAGCTAAGCCACTCCCCTTCAGATCAAACCCAACTATCCATTCACCACCACCAGGGTCAAGCTAAGCCACTCCCCTTCAGACCGAACCCAACTATCCATTCACCACCACCACCAGGGTCAAGCTAAGCCCCTCCCCTTCAGACCGAACCCAACTATCCATTCATTACCACCAGGGTCAAGCTAAGCCCCTCCCCTTCAGACCGAACCCAACCATCCATTCACCACCACCAGGGTCAAGCTAAGCCACTCCCCTTCAGACCGAACCCAACTATCCATTCACCACCACCAGGGTCAAGCTAAGCCCCTCCCCTTCAGACCAAACCCAACCATCCATTCACCACCACCAGGGTCAAGCTAAGCCACTCCCCTTCAGACCGAACCCAACTATCCATTCACCACCACCAGGGTCAAGCTAAGCCCCTCCCCTTCAGACCGACCCCAACTATCCATTCACCACCACCAGGGTCAAGCTAAACCGCTCCCCTTCAGACCGACCCCAACTATCCATTCACCACCACCTGGGTCAAGCTAAGCCCCTCCCCTTCAGACCGAACCCAACTATCCATTCACCACCACCAGGGTCAAGCTAGGCCACTCCCGTTCAGACCGACCCCAACTATCCATTCACCACCACCAGGGTCAAGCTAAGCCCCTCCTCTTCAGACTGAACCCAACCATGCATTCACCACCACCAGGGCCAAGCTAAGCCCCTCCTCTTCAGACTGACCCCAATTATCCATTCACCACCACCAGGGTCAAGCTAAGCCCCTCCCCTTCAGACCGACCCCAACCATCCATTCACCACCACCAGGGTCAAGCTAAGCCACTCCCCTTCAGTCCGAACCCAACTATCCATTCACCACCACCAGGGTCAAGCTAGGCCGCTCCCCTTCAGACCGACCCCCAACTATCCATTCACCACACCAGGGTCAAGCTAAGCCCTCCCCTTCAGACCGAACCCAACTATCCATTCACCACCCACCAGGGTCAAGCTAAGCCCTCCCTTCAGACCGACCCCAACCATCCATTCCCACCAGGGTCAAGCTAAGCCCCTTCCCTTCAGACCGACCCAACCATCCACCACCAGGGTCAAGCTAAGCCCCTCCCCTTCAGACCGAACCCAACATCCATTCACCACCACCAGGGTCAAGCTAAGCCTCCTCTTCAGACTGACCCCAACTATCCATTCACCACCACCAGGGTCAAGCTAAGCCCTCCCCTTCAGACCGACCCCAACTATCCATCACCACCACCAGGGTCAAGCTAAGCCCCTCTCCTTCAGACCGACCCCAACTATCCATTCACCACCACCAGGTCAAGCTAAGCCCTCCCCTTCAGACCAACCCAACTATCCATTCACCACCACCAGGTCAAGCTAAGCCCCTCCTCTTCAGACGACCCCAACTATCCATTCACCACCACAGGGTCAAGCTAAGCCCTCCCCTTCAGACCGACCCAACTATCCATTCACCACCACCAGGGTCAAGCTAGGCCACTCCTCTTCAGACCGACCCAACTATCCATTCACCACCACCAGGGTCAAGCTAAGCCCTCCTCTTCAGACCAACCCAACTATCCATTCACCACCACCAGGGTCAAGCTAAGCCCCTCCCCTTCAGACCGAACCCAACTATCCATTCACCACCAGGGTCAAGCTAGCCACTCCCCTTCAGACCGACCCCAACTATCCATTCACCACCACCCAGGGTCAAGCTAAGCCCCTCTCTTCAGACCGACCCAACCATTCACCACCACCAGGGTCAAGCTAAGCCCCTCCCCTTCAGACGACCCAACCATCCATTCACCACCACCAGGGTCAAGCTAAGCCCCTCCCTTCAGACCGACCCCAACCATCCATTCACCACCACCAGGGTCAAGCTAAGCCACTCCCCTTCAGACCACCCAACCATATCCATTCACCACCACCAGGGTCAAGCTAAGCCACTCCCTTCAGACTGACCCAACCATCCATTCACCACCACCAGGGTCAAGCTAAGCCACTCCCCTTCAGACCGAACCCAACTATCCATTCACCACCACCAGGGTCAAGCTAGGCCACTCCCCTTCAGACCGACCCCAACTATCCATTCACCACCGCCACCAGGGTCAAGCTAAGCCACTCCCCTTCAGACCGAACCCAACCATCCATTCCCACCAGGGTCAAGCTAAGCCCCTCCCTTCAGACCGGACCAACCATCCATTCACCACCACCAGGGTCAAGCTAAGCCCCTCCCCTTCAGACCGAACCCAACTATCCATTCACCACCACCAGGGTCAAGCTAAGCCCCTCCCCTTCAGACCGACCCCAACCATCCATTCACCACCACCAGGGTCAAGCTAAGCCACTCCCCTTCAGACCGAACCCAACCATCCATTCACCACCACCAGGGTCAAGCTAAGCCCCTCCTCTTCAGACTGACCCCAATTATCCATTCACCACCAACAGGGTCAAGACCCGGGGGGGTTTCATCGGATCGGTTCTCCCCTCCCGAATGATACTCCCGCACAACGGGGCCTAATCGCCAAAACTCCATTACATTCATTTGTGTTTACATTCATGTATTCTTTCATCAGAACCGTCTCTCCTGATTGAACTAGGGTTAGTTAGTTAGGGTTACTACTTCTTATCTTATTCCATTCATTCATTTATCTCAGGTGTCAGAAAACACTCTCCTTTTGATAAACGTGGAAGTTCCCTCCAGCTTCACTCTGATTCCGCACTTTTGTTTTTTTCAAGTTGTGTGTGATCTGAGAATGACGTCACGCAGTTTCAAATTCCAGAGATTCTTCACAGGCTAAGTGTTTTGTTTGGTTTTGTTTTATTAGAGCACAAAAGATGACGGTGAGTTATTTTGCACGTGTTCGTGCCGTGCCTCTGCATCACAGAGCGTCTGCAAAGTGCATGCAGCCTTTATTATTACACAATGTGTTTTTGTTGTGTTGCTGTGTCGAGTGTCAGGTGGCTGGTATAGTAGAACACTTCTTGCAATATGAGAATTTAGCATCAAGAGTAATTGTGCTATAAAATAGGAAGAAACAAACACATATAAAAATATGTATGAATGGCTTCTTTTGGGCAAAATGAATAAATTACTTAAGGATTCCCCCTGAAGAATTGTATTCCTGATATGTGTAATTAAACACATTTTATATTATACTTTTATTTTGGTGTCTGGGCTGATACATTACATCTTTTTTTATTATTATTATTATTTACATTTATTTAAATATGTTTACATGTTTCTATAGGTCTAATCAATTTTCAAAATGATTAAGAAAATAAGGACCCGTAAAATAAATCATTCCTTCTTGCTTTTTCTTTCTAGATTGTGTTTCTTAGACTTCTTCCTATGCATGATTTAATTTGTACATTCATTTATCAATTAATGGTGTTTCTTATATTAATGTATTTGTTTATTATTAGTTACTCATGAGTTTAGGAGTAATGGAACAGGCCGAACTTTTTATTCAGGATTTTGCCTGTACAATGTTAACTCTAAAGTAAAACCGCTTAAAATAATATGGAATGCTAAAAAATAACATCTATAAAACTATTTTTGACCAAATCGGTTATATTGTTAAATGTCATGTTATTAAAGGAAGGCTCCAGTCATTAGATAGTTAATCAAAACTTCAGTATTTAGTGAAACATTATGTTTAAACCATACCCTGAAGAAATCAGCGATATTCCCCGGGAAATAATGATTTTATAGCTCTTTTTTTTCAAAACCTGTATATTCCGTCAGGCAGCTGCCATTTTCAGTAGTCACATGATCCGAAAAACTAGGTTGTGACGTCATCTATGCATTCACTTTGTATTTGAGTTCGGACTCGTCAGCCGAGGAAGAAGTTTAGAAAAATAAAGTCCAGGCGGACTTACTTTGAATTATCACTATAGGTATTCATTCCATCCAAACTGTAAAAAAAACAAAAAACATACTCTGTTATCCTCTTAGGCCCCACGGACCTAAGTGGTGAATGGAAATCGCGTAATTTGCAGGAAACAACGTCTAAGGAACCTTAATATTTAATAAACTATGAATATTTTATATCCATATAACGGGAAAAAAACTAATTTAACTGTTCTTTTTCATTTTTTTCTTCAAATAAAACACACAATGCTAACGGCGAGCCTCTGAATTAGCCCGAGCGAAAAATGCTAACCTATTACTGCACCGAAAATCACTCCTAGCTCCCTTATTACTTATCCTAGCTGCACATCCAACACATCATTTATGATCGTAAAGACACAGAATCTAACGGTGCCCACCTCAACACTGAAAGATACAAACTCGCGAGGTTATCAACAAAAACGTACATCAAAACAAGTGGCGCTAGGTACTAACATGCGCTAGGCTAATGGCTTACCTTCCTCTTTGTCTGGTCTAAACTGGTCTTCAATGGCATTAAAACGATAACAACGATGATGTAGTTAATCCATAGGTTAATATCCAATGGGGCTGTGTCCCCTTTGAAATGTTCGGATAATCTATAAGCCAAAAAACTGCAATTCCGGTTCCGGGGCCGAAATTGCATAATTTGCAGGAAACAACGTCTAAGGAACCTTAATATTTAATAAACTATGAATATTTTATATCCATATAACGGGAAAAAAACTCATTTAACTGATCTTTTTCATTTTTTTCTTCAATAAAACACACAATGCTAACGGCGAGCCTCTGAATTAGCCCCAGCGAAAAATGCTAACCTATTACTGCACCGAAAATCACTCCTAGCTCCCTTATTACTTATCCTAGCTGCACATCGAACACATTGTTTATGATCGTAAAGACACAGAATCTAACGGTGCCCACCTCAACACTGAAAGATACAAACTCGCGAGTTTATCAACAAAAACGTACATCAAAACAAGTGGCGCTAGGTACTAACATGCGCTAGGCTAATGGCTTACCTTCCTCTTTGTCTGGTCTAAACTGGTCTTCAATGGCATTAAAACGATAACAACGATGATGTAGTTAATCCATAGGTTAATATCCAATGGGGCTGTGTCCCCTTTGAAATGTTCTGATAATCCATAAGCAATAAAACTGCAATTCCGTTATCTGCTGTCCGCTCTGTGCTCCGTGCGCTCTGGGTCCTGCAATTCCTGCTTCCTTACGTAGTAAACAATAAGTAAAGTCTGCTGCGTAAGGTGCTTACGCTGGCTGGCATTGGCAGTGCACTGCATCCCCATTAAGTAATGGTTGATTAATAAATCCCATTTTATGTTTCATCATACTCTCAGAGTAGTCGTCCGGAAACTTCAAATGTTCGCTGCATACATGCGCCTGTGGATCTTTCGGTTCAGGCCGAGCACATTTCGCTAGCCACTGCCTCCGAACGTACTTCCTACGCTTACCCGTTGGCAATAGATGGAACCGAGCATTCCGTGGATTGTTCCTATCCGAATTGTGGCAAAGTTTCGCGATACAATGAGGCATATTTCTATAGAATTGAGAGTAACTAGAGTAAACAACATGAACAAAGCACATACATCAATTTGTCCTCGACACCAAACGCATAGTTCACGTCACCTCCGGTAAAATAAGTCATGTGACTCGTCAAAATGGCGCCGCCCACAGGGTTGATGTTATTTCGGTAATTAATCAGCTTAAAATCACTGATAACGTCATCGGATTAAAAAAAGACTGGGAGAGACTGGTCTGTTTTATCGGATGATAATTATTTAAAAATGTGTATCATGAGCATTCCCTCCCTTTAAAGCAAAACAATTCAGGCATAATTGACCTGACCTTTTAAACAGTCATGACATCAGAGCAGAAAATATCCCACTATAAAACATGTATTACGTTTGTGTGTGTGTGTGTGTGTGTGTGTGTGTGTGTGTATGTTTAAACCCCTGCCAGCT
>CADEHL010000312.1:0-2500 GCA_902827135.1 Harpagifer antarcticus | reverse complement strand
CACACACACACACACACACACACACACACACACACACACACACCACACACACACACACACACACACACACACAGAAGCCCTGTTTTCACTTGATACGCTCTGTTTGGCCCTGATAATCATTACTCAGCATGTTTCTAGATCTTTCTTTTCCCAGCAGAGTGTTTGTTGATCCCTTCTCTCCTGCATGACTCAGCAGTTCTCAGGCCGTATGAATCACGCTGCATATCACCTTGTTTCATCATTACATTTCATGTGACCGTGAATCATTTCATCACATTACCAAGTTGCTTTTTGCCTTGTCATTGCTGATGAAATCTGACCTCACTTCAGTTCAACCAACCAGGGCATTTGAGTTCAAGATGATCAACAATATTCAAACTGTTCCTCTTGTATTAACTCAGGTTGTCCATTCATTTAACGGTTTGGGATTTTAAAGCCAAATTCTCCTTAGGCAAGACACTAATAATGGCGCGTTTCCACTACAGCGCGGAGCTCGCTTTAAGCGTGCCGAGCCGTGCGGGGCCCGTTTTTGGTTGCGTTTCCACTTAGCGTAGTTCCGGCTAGTGGGTACTATTTCACAGTTTTTCTGACCCCATAAAATTGAGGTTCCTTCCGGGCCAACAGCCAGGCTGAGTCGGGCTGAGTATGCTAAACTAGAGAGAGAATCGCTGGCAAGGGGGCTACAACTAGCCTACAACAAGATGAACATATTTGACCGTGATTTAATTGTAATACACGTTTCTAAATGATGCCGAAGTAACAACATGCTGATACCGGTTAGTAAGAACCATGAATTAATGCTTTGACAAGTCTGCAGACAGACGGCGAAAAACCCTTTTAAAATGCATGTTTTCTAAATAGAGATCGGCTAAGCTAACGTTATATATGCTCCGACCGTCCACACTCACAGCAACGGCCTACAGACATAAATAAACCAGCGACTGTATTCTCCATGACACAGGCAGTCTGTGGTTTGTACTTGTTTAACTTCTGTCTAGTTTCTGAACAGATATGAGGAGCTGTGAGCTCTGAGGGCTAACAGCTAACGGCTGTGTTGTTTTTCTGGGGCTCTCATTGAAGATGACGTCACGGCTCCGCCTGCACTGCGTTACTATAGTTACTGCCCCAGCTACTAAACTGTAATGGAAACGCAGCATAAAGTGAGTCGGGCCTAGCAAGGCCTAACGAGGCCTAGCCATACCGAGCGAGGCCGAGCGAGGCCCTGTAGTGGAAATGCGCAATAAGACTTTATCCAGTATTTAGTTGTGGAAATATCTTTAAGTTGCTTGAACATCTGCCAAACGAATATTGTCTCATAAGGCAGTGCTTCTCAAAGTGTGGTCCGCGGACCACTGGTGGTCCGTGAGCGCCCCCTAGTGGTCCGTGAGTATATTGGTAAAATTTCACATTTGAAATACAGTTATTTATTTAAGTTTTCCGCACTCTCGCGGGAATATCTCCGCAATGGAGCGAGCTTAAGTTTCACTTTCGATTGCATGATATAGCCCAGATAAACACCTTCATCACACATGTGGCCACTTGTTTGTACCATTTTCAGACGATTTGTAAAAAACGATGTGTTTTTAGATATTTGTGGAGTTAGGTGGTCCGCGAGTGTTTTTGTATTGGTTAAGTCCTTGGTATGAAAAAGTTTGAGAAACACTGTCATAAGGTAATGTCAAGATATCATCGATTTAAAGCAATATTTACATTTGGTTTTGTGTGTAAGTTTAAGTCTTATAAACTTTGCATTTGGACAAGTATTTTCTCTGGGGGACAGATTGTGTCTTTATTGTCATAATACAATTATTAATTTCCCTAGATATATGTTTACCTAGGATATTTATTTATTTACTTGGTTTCCTATAATTATATTTCATAACTGCATATTTCTTGTTTTATTTTATTGTTTTAAATTGTATTTTAGTTTGTAAGGGTTAGGGTATTTTATATAACTCTTGCTGGAATAATTAAATGACAATAAATACATTTGTTATTCTTCTAATAATATAATATATACAAATATAATAATACATTTTATTAATATAGGGCTTTTCTGAGACACACAAAATACATATATTTTCTTAGTTCCTCTCAATTTATTTGACTATCTTCGGTCTAAACGTAACTCTTTTCAATTCCTACACATGTTGTGGAATGATATCTCATTTGATCCCACATGCTGAAATAAAGAAAGATGACATCATTTGATATTACACATGCTATCTTCATATCTACCTCTCTTCTCTACTGAGGGGGACTTTTGGCCAATCAGAGGGCTCAGGTGAGATGACATCACCCCCTCTGATCAGCAGTGTGACCTCATCGTGTGTCACCATGAATTCATAATAGCAATCTGAGAGCGGCCAATCAGAGGAGGGCTGGATTATCAGGTAATGAAGCCTGACGGCACTCAGCCAATCACGTGTCAGCGTACGGATTACTGCCTGGTGGGGCTCAGGGGGGAATCAATAATGCACGCACACACACACACACACCC